>CM024763.1:44489617-44599180 GCA_014218235.1 Colocasia esculenta | reverse complement strand
TGGGTTGGGCATTCAAAGGACGGATCTAAACATCCAAGTATATATAAAAGGTTAAAACACACACCCGGGGGACCAAAATCCCAAATAGGGATCGGATCGACGTGCCGTTTTCTCCAACACGACCGGGTTGGGTTAAGTGCGTGTAGAAACTGACGGAATCCAATTTGGATCCATTGGGTTGGGCATTCAATTGACGGATCTAAAAACACGCCAAATCATCTATAAATGGTCAAAACACGCAACCCGGAGTCCAAAATCCCAAATAGGGATCGGATCGGCGTGCCGTTTTCTCCAACACGACCGGGGGTTGTGTTAAGTGACGTGTGGGAACTGACGGAATCCATTTGGATCTCCGGATTGGGTTGGGCATTCAAAGGTTGGATCAAAAAACACCAAGTATATATAAAAGGTTAAAACACACAACCCGGGGGTCCAAAATCCCAAACAGGGATCGGATCGATGTGCCGTTTTCTCCGACACGACCGGGTGGGTTAAAGTGACGTGTAAAAACTGACGGAATCCATTTGGATCCCCGGATTGGGTTGGTCATTCATTGACGGATCTAAAAACACGGCCAAGCATATGAAATGGTCAAAACACGCCCCCGGGGTCCATAATCCCAAATAAGGATCGGATCGACGTGCCGTTTCCTCCAACACGACCGAGTGGGTTAAAGTGACGTATAGAAACTGATGGAATACAATTTGGATCCCCGGATTGGGTAGACATTCAAAGGACGGATCAAAAACACGGCCACCATATATAATGGTCAAAACACGCACCCGGGGGTCCAAAATCCCAAATAGGGATCGGAACGGCGTGCCGTTTTCTCTCCGACCCACCGGTTGGGTTAAAGTGACGTGTGAGAACTGACGGAATCCAATTTGGATCTCCGGATTGGGTTGGGCATTCAAAGGACGGATCTAAAAACACCCAAGAATATATAAACGTCAAAACAAACAACCCGGGGGTCCAAAATCCCAAATAGGGTCGGATCGGTGTGCTGTTTTCTCCGACACGACCGGGTGGGTTAAGTGACGTGTAGAAACTGACGGAATCCAATTGGATCTCCGGATTGGGTTGGACATTCAATTGACAGATCTAAAAAAACACCCAATATATATATAAAAGCGTCAAAACACCCAACCCGGGGTTCCAAAATCCCAAAGGGATCGGATCGACGTGCCGTTTTTTCCGACACGACCCGGTGGGTTAAAGTGACATGTGGGATCTGACGGAATCCATTTGGATCTCCGGATTGGGTTGGGCATTCAAAGGACGGATCAAAAAACACCTAGTATATATAAAAGGTTAAAACACACACCAAATCCCAAATAGGGATCGGATCGACGTGCCGTTTTCTCCGACAGGACCCGGTGGGTTAAAGTGACGTGTAGCAACTGACGGAATCCAATTTGGATCCCCGGATTGGGTGGGCATTCAATCGACGGATCTAAAAATAGGCAAGTATATATAAAATGTTAAAACACAAACCCGGAGTTCCAAAATCCCAATAAGGATCCGATCGACGTGTCGTTTTCTCCGAACACGACCGGGTGGGTTAAAGTGACGTGTAGAAACTGACGGAATCCAATTTGGATCCCCGGATTGGGTTGGGCATTCAAAGGACGGATCTAAAAACACGGCCAAGCATATATATGGTCAAAACACGCAACCCGGGGGTCCAAAATCCCAAATAGGGATCGGATCGACCTGCCATTTTCTCCAACACGACCGGGTGGGGTAAAGTGACGTGTAGAAACTGACGGAATCCAATTTGGATCCCCGATTGGGTTCGGCATTCAAGGACGGATCTAAAAACACGGCCAAGCATATATAAATGGTCAAAACACGCAACCCCGAGGTCCAAATCCTAAATAGGGATCCGATCGCGTGTCGTTTTCTTCGACACGACCGGGTGGGTTAAAGTGACGTGTGGGAACTTACGGAATCCAATTTGGATCTCCGAATTGGGTTGGGCATTCAAAGGTCGGATCTAAAAACACCCAAGTATATATAAAAGGTTAAAACACACTACCCCGGGGTCCAAAATCCCAAATAGGGATCCGATCGACGTTCCGTTTTCTCCGACACGACCGAGTGGTTAAAGTGACAGTTAGAACTGACGGAATCCAATTGGATCCCCGGATTGGGTTGGGCATTCAATTGACGGATCTAAAAACACGCCAAGCATATATAAATGGTCAAAACATTCAACTCTGGGGTCCAAAATCGCAAATAGGATCGTATCGACGTGCCGTTTTCTCCAACACGACCGGGTGGTTAAAGTGACATGTAGAAACTGACGGAATCCAATTTCGATCCGCGAATTGGTTGGGCATTCAAAGGACGGATCTAAAACATCCAAGTATATATAAAAGGTTAAAACACACAACCCGGGGTCCAAAATCCCAATAGGGATCGGATCGACGTGCCGTTTTCTCCAACACGACCGGTTGGTTAAAGTGACGTGTAAGAAACTGACTGAATCCAATTTGGATCCCGATGGGTTTGGGCCTTCAATTGACGGATCTAAAAACACGGCCAGCATATATAAATGGTCAAAACACGCAACCCGGCGGTCCAAAATCCATAGGGATCGGATCGGCGTGCCGTTTTCTCCGACACGACCGGTGGGTTAAAGTGACGTGTGGGAACTGACGGAATCCAATTTGGATCTCCGGATTGGGTTGGGCATTCAAAGGACGGATCTAAAACCACCAAGTATATATAAGGTAAACCAAAAAACCCGGGGGTCCAAAATCCCAAATAGGGATCGGATCGGCGTGCTGTTTTCTCCGACACGACCGGGTGGGTTAAAGTGACGTGTGGAACTGACGGAATCCAATTTGGATCTCCGGATTGGGTCGGGCATTCAAAGGTTGGATCTAAAACCAAAGTATATATAAAAGGTTAAAACACGCAACCCGGGGGTCCAAAATCCCAAATAGGATCGATCGACGTGCCGTTTTCTCCAACACGACGGGTGGGTTAAAGTGACGTGTAGAAACTGACGGAATCCAATTTGGATCCCCGATTGGGTTGGGCATTCAATTGACGGATCTAACAACACCCCAAGTATATATAAAGCGTCAAACACACAACCCGGTGGTCCAAATCCCAATTAGGGATCGGATCGACGTGCCGTTTTCTCCGACACGACCGGGTGGGTTAAGTGACGTGTGGGAACTGACGGAATCCAATTTGGATCTCCGGATTGGGTTGGGCATCAAAGGACAGATCTAAAAACGCGGCCAAGCATATATAAATGGTCAAAACACGCAACCGTGGGTCCAAAATCCCAAATAGGGATCGGAGGGCGTGCCGTTTTCTCCGACACGACCGGTGGATTAAAGTGACGTGTGGGAACTGACGGAATCCAATTTGGATCTGCGGATTGGGTTGGCATTCAAGGACGGATCTAAAAACACCAAGTATATATAAAAGTTAAACAAACAACCCGGGGTCCAAATCCCAAATAGAGATCGGATCGGCGTGCTGTTTTCTCCGCACGACCGGTGGTTAGAGTGACGTATAGAACTGACGGAATCCAATTTGGATCCCCGGATTGGGTTGGGCATTCATTGACGGATCTAAAAATAGCAAGTATATAAAATGTTAAAACACACACCCGGGGTCCAAATCCCAAATAGGGATCCGATCGACGTGCCGTTTTCTCTGACACTACTGGGTGGGTTAAAGTGACGTGTACAACTGACGGAATCCAATTTGGATCCCCGGTTGGGTTGGGCATTCAAAGGACGGATCTAAAAACACGGCCAAGCATATATAAATGGTCAAAACACGCAACCCGGGGGTCCAAAATCCCAAATGGGATCGGATCGGCGTGCCGTTTTATCTGAAACGACCGGGTGGGTTAAAGTGACGTGTGGGAACTGACGGAATCCAATTTGGATCTCCGGATGGGGTTGCGCATTCAAAGGACGGATCTAAAAACACCCAAGTATATATAAAGGATCAACAAACAACCCGGGAGTCCAAAATCCCAATAGGGATCGGATCGTCTTGCAGTTTTCTCCGACACGACCGGCTGGGTTAAAGTGACGTGTAGAAACTGACGGAATCCAATTTGGATCTCCGGATTGGGTTGGACATTCAATTGACGGATCTAAAAACACCCCAGTATATATAAGCGTCAAAACACACAACCCGGGGTCCAAAATCCCAAATAGGGATCGGATCGACGTGCCGTTTTCTCCGACACGACCGGGTGGGTTAAAGTGACGTGTGGGAACTGACGGAATCCAATTTGGATCCCCGGATTGGGTTGGGCATTCAAGGACAGATCTAAAAACGCGGCCAAGCATATATAAATGGTCAAAACACGCAACCCGGGGTCCAAAATCCAAATAGGGATCGGATGGCGTGCCGTTTTCTCCGACACGACCGTGGGGTTAAAGTGACGTGTGGGAACTGACGGAATCCAATTTGGATCTGCGGATTGGGTTGGGCATTCAAAGACGGATCTAAAAACACCAAGTATATATAAAAGGATAACAAAACAACCCGGGGGTCCAAAATCCCAATAGGGATCGGATCGTCGTGCAGTTTTCTCCGACACGACCGGCTGGGTTAAAGTGACGTGTAGTAACTGACGGAATCCAATTTGGATCCCCGGATTGGGTTGGACATTCAATTGACGGATCTAAAAACACCCAAGTATATATAAAGCGTCAAAACACACAACCCGGGGTCCAAATCCCAAATACGGATCGGATCGACGTGCCGTTTTCTCTGACACGACCGGTGGGTTAAAGTGACGTGTGGGAACTGACGGAATCCATTTGGATCTCTGATTGGGTTGGGCATTCAAAGGACGTATCTAAAACACCCAAGTATATATAAAAGGTTAAAACACACAACCCGGGGTCCAAAATCCCAAACAGGGATCGGATCGACGTGCCGTTTTCTCCAACACGACCGGGTGGTTAAGTGACTTGTAGAAACTGACGGAATCCAATTTGGATCCGCGGATTCGGTTGGGCATTCAAAGGACGGATCTAAAAACATCCAAGTATATATAAAGGTTAAAACACACAACCCGGGGGTCCAAATCCCAAATAGGGATCGGATCGACGTGCCGTTTTCTCCAACACGACCGGGTGGTTAAAGTGACGTTAGAAACTGACGGAATCCAATTTGGATCCCCGGATTGGGTTGGGCATTCAATTGACGGATCTAAAAACACGGCCAAGCATATATAAATGGTCAAAACACGCAACCCGCGGTCCAAAATCCCAAATAGGGATCGGATCGGCGTGCCGTTTTCTCCGACACGACCGGGTGGGTTAAAGTGACGTGTGGGAACTGACGGAATCCAATTGGATCTCCGGATTGGGTTGGGCATTCAAAGGACAGATCTAAAAACGCGGCCAAGCATATATAAATGGTCAAAACACGCAACCCGGGGGTCCAAAATCGCAAATAGGGATCGGATTGGCGTGCCGTTTTCTCCGACACGACCGGTGGATTAAAGTGACGTGTGGGAACTGACGGAATCCAATTTGGATCTGCGGATTGGGTTGGGCATTCAAAGGACGGATCTAAAAAACACCAAGTATATATAAAAGGATAAACAACACCCGGGAGTCCAAAATCCAAATAGGGATCGGATCGTCGTGCAGTTTTCTCCGACACGACCGGCTGGGTTAAAGTGACGTGTAGAAACTGACGGAATCCAATTTGGATCTCCGGATTGGGTTTACATTCAATTGACGGATCTAAAAAACACCCAAGTATATATAAAGCGTCAAAACACACACCCGGGGTTCCAAATCCCAAATAGGGATCGGATCGACGTGCCGTTTTCTCCGACACGACCGGTGGGTTAAAGTGACGTGTGGGAACTGACGAATCCATTTGGATCTCCGGATTGGGTCGGGCATTCAAAGGTTGGATCTAAAAACCCCAAAGTATATATAAAAGGTTAAAACACGCAACCCGGGGGTCCAAAATCCCAAAGGGATCGGATCTACTGCCGTTTTCTCCAACACGACCGGGTGGGTTAAGTGACGTGTAGAAACTGACGGAATCCAATTTGGATCCCCGGATTGGGTTGGGCATTCAATTGACGGATCTAAAAAACACCAAGTATATAATAGCGCCAAAACACACAACCCGGGGGTCCAAAATCCCAATAGGGATCGGATCGACGTGCCGTTTTCTCTGACACGACCGGTGGGTTTAATTGACGTGTGGGAACTGACGGAATCCAATTGGATCTCTGATTGGGTTGGGCATTCAAAGGACGTATCTAAAAACACCCAAGTATATATAAAAGGTTAAAACACACAACCCGGGGGTCCAAAATCCCAAACAGGGATCGGATCGACGTGCCGTTTTCTCCAACCGACGGGTGGGTTAAAGTGACTTGTAGAAACTGACGGAATCCAATTTCGATCCGCGGATTCGGTTGGGCATTCAAAGGACGGATCTAAAAACATCCAAGTATATAAAAGGTTAAAACACACAACCCGGGGGTCCAAAATCCCAAACAGGGATTGGATCGGCGTGCCGTTTTCTCCGACACGACCGGGTGGGTTAAAGTGACGTGTAAAACTGAAGGAATCCAATTTGGATCGCCGGATTAGGTTGGCATTCAATTGACGGATCTAAAAACACGGCAAGCATATAAATGGTCAAAACACGCAACCGGGGGCCAAAATCCCAAATAGGGATCGGATCGACGTGCCGTTTTCTCCAACACGACCGGGTGGGTTAAAGTGACGTGTAGAAACTGATGGAATCCAATTTGGATCCCCGGACTGGGTTGGGCATTCAAAGGACGGATCTAAAAACACGGCCAAGCATATATAATTAGTCAAAACACGCAACCCGGTGGTCCAAAAGCCCAAAAGGGATCGGATCGGCGTGCCGTTTTCTCCGACACGACCGGGTGGGTTAAAGTGACGTGTGGGAACTGACGGAATCCATTTGGATCTCCGGATTGGGTTGAGCATTCAAAGGACGGATCTAAAAACACCCAAGATATATAAATGTTAAAACAAACACCCGGTGGTCCAAAATCCCAAATAGAGATCGGATCGGCGTGCTGTTTTCTCCGACACGACAGGGTGGGTTAGAGTGACATGTAGAAACTGACAGAATCCAATTTGGATCCCCGATTGGTTTGGGCATTCAATCGACGGATCTAAAATAGGCAAGTATATATAAATGTTAAAACACACCCCCGGGGGTCCAAAATCCCAAATAGGGATCCGATCGACGTGCCGTTTTCTCCGACACGACTGGGTGGGTTAAAGTGACGTGTAGAAACTGACGGAATCCAATTTGGATCCCCGGATTGGGTTGGGCATTCAAAGGACGGATCTAAAAACACGGCCAAGCATATATAAATGGTCAAAACACGCAACCCGGGGGTCCAAAATCCCAATAGGGATCGGATCGGCGTGCCGTTTTCTCCGAAACGACCGGGTGAGTTAAAGTGGCGTGTGGGAACTGACGAAATCCAATTTGATCTCCGGATGGGGTTGGGCATTCAAAGGACGGATCTAAAAAACACCCAAGTATATATAAAAGGTTAAAACAAACAACCCGGGGGTCCAAAATCCAAATAGGGATCGGATCGGCGTGCTGTTTTCCTCTGACAGGACCGGGTGGTTAAAGTGACGTAGAAACTGACGGAATCCAATTTGGATCTCCGGATTGGGTTGGACATTCATTGACGGATCTAAAAACACCCAAGTATATATAAAGCGTCAAAACACACAACCCGGGGGTCCAAAATCCCAAATAGGGATCGGATCGACGTGCCGTTTTCTCCAACACGACCGGGTGGGTTAAAGTGACGTGTGGAACTGACGGAATCCAATTTGGATCTCCGGATTGGGTTGGGCATTCAAAGACGGATCTAAAAACACGGCCAAGCATATATAAATGGTCAAAACACGCAACCGGGGGTCCAAAATCCCAAATAGGGATCGGATTGGCGTGCCGTTTTCTCTCCGACACGACCGGTGGGTTAAAGTGACGTGTGGGAACTGACGGAATCCAATTTGGATCTGCGGATTGGGTTGGGCATTCAAAGGACGATCTAAAAACACCCAAGTATATATAAAAGGATAAAACAAACAACCCGGGGGTCCAAAATCCCAAATAGGGATCGGATCGTCGTGCAGTTTTCTCCGACACGACCGGCTGGGTTAAAGTGACGTGTAGAAACTGACGGAATCCAATTTGGATCTCCGGATTGGGTTGGACATTCAATTGACGGATCTAAAAAACACCCAAGTATATATAAAGCGTCAAAACACACAACCCGGGGTTCCAAAATCCCAAATAGGGATCGGATCGACGTGTCGTTTTCTCCGACACGACAGGGTGGGTTAAAGTGACGTGTGGAAACTGACGGAATCCATTTGGATCTCCGGATTGGGTTGGCATTCAAAGACGGATCTAAAAACACCCAAGTATATATAAAAGTTAAAACACACAACCCGGGGGTCCAAAATCCCAAATAGGGATCGGATCGACGTGCCGTTTTCTCCGACACGACTGGGTGGTTAAAGTGACGTGTAGCAACTGACGGAATCCAATTTGGATCCCCGTATTGGGTTGGGCATTCAATTGACGGATCTAAAAACACGGCCAAGCATATATAAATGGTCAAAACACGCAACCCGGGAGTCCAAAATCCCAAATAGGGATCGGATCGGCGTGCCATTTTCTCCGACACGACCGGGTGGGTTAAAGTGACGTGTGGGAGCTGGCGGAATCCAATTTGGATCTCCGGATTGGGTTGGGCATTCAAAGGACAGATCTAAAAACCCCCAAGTATATATAAAAGGTTAAAACAAACAACCCGGGGGTCCAAAATCCCAAATAGGGATCCGATCGGCGTGCTGTTTTCTCCGACACGACCGGGTGGGTTAAAGTGACGTGTGGAAACTGACGGAATCCAATTTGGATCTCCGGATTGGGTTGGGCATTCAAAGGTTGGATCTAAAAACACCAAAGTATATATAAAAGGTTAAAACATACAACCCGGGGGTCCAAAATCCCAACAGGGATCGGATCGACGTGTCGTTTTCACTGACACGACCGGGTGGGTTAAAGTGACGTGTAAAAACTGACGGAATCCATTTGGATCCCCGGATTGGGTTGGGCATTCAATTGACGGATCTAAAAACACGGCCAAGCATATATAAATGGTCAAAACACGCAACCCGGGGGTCCATAATCCCAAATAGGGATCGGATCGACGTGCCGTTTTCTCCACACGACCGGGTGGGTTAAAGTGACGTGTAGAAACTGATGGAATCCAATTTGGATCCCCGATTGGGTAGGACATTCAAAGGACGGATCTGAAAACACGGCCAGCATATATAATTGGTCAAAACACGCAACCCGGGGGTCCAAAATCCCAAATAGGGATCGGATCGGCGTGCCGTTTTCTCCGACACGACCGGGTGGGTTAAAGTGACGTGTGGAACTGACGGAATCCAATTTGGATCTCCGGATTGGGTTGGGCATTCAAAGGACGGATCTAAAAACACCCAAGTATATATAAAAGGTTATAACAAACAACCCGGGGGTCCAAAATCCCAAATAGGGATCGGATCGGTGTGCTGTTTTCTCGACACGACCGGCTGGGTTAAAGTGACGTGTAGAAACTGTCGGAATCCAATTTGGATCTCCGGATTGGGTTTGACATTCAATTGACGGATCTAAAAACACCCAAGTATATATAAAGCGTCAAAACACACAACCCGGGGGTCCAAAATCCCAATAGGGATCGGATCGACGTGTCGTTTTCTCCGACACGACCGGGTGGGTTAAAGTGACGTGTGGGAACTGACGGAATCCAATTTGGATCTCCGGATTGGGTTGGGCATTCAAAGGACGGATCTAAAAACACCTAAGTATATATAAAAGGTTAAAACACACAACCCTGGGGTCCAAAATCCCAAATAGGGATCGGATCGACGTGCCGTTTTCTCCGACAGGACCGGGTGGGTTAAAGTTACGTGTAGCAACTGACGGAATCCAATTTGGATCCCCGGATTGGGTTGGGCATTCAATCGACGGATCTAAAAATAGGCAAGTATATATAAAATGTTAAAACACACAACCCGGAGGTCTAAAATCCCAAATAAGGATCCGATCGACGTGTCGTTTTCTCTGACACGACCGGTGGGTTAAAGTGACGTGTAGAAACTGACGGAATCCAATTTGGATCCCCGGATTGGGTTGGGCATTCAAAGGACGGATCTAAAAACACGGCCAAGCATATATAAATGGTCAAAACACGCAACCCGAGGGTCCAAAATCCTAAATAGGGATCCGATCGACGTGTCGTTTTCTTCGACACGACCGAGTGGGTTAAAGTGACGTGTGGGAACTGACGGAATCCAATTTGGATCTCCGGATTGGGTTGGGCATTCAAAGGACGGATCTAAAAACACCTAAGTATATATAAAAGGTTAAAACACACACCCTGGGGTCCAAAATCCAAATAGGGATCGGATCGACGTGCCGTTTTCTCCGACAGGACCGGGTGGGTTAAAGTGACGTGTAGCAACTGACGGAATCCAATTTGGATTCCCGGATTGGGTTGGGCATTCAATCGACGGATCTAAAAATAGGCAAGTATATATAAAATGTTAAGACACACAACCCGGAGGTCTAAAATCCCAAATAAGGATCCGATCGACATGTCGTTTCCTCTGACACGACCGGGTGGGTTAAAGTGACGTGTAGAAACTGACGGAATCCAATTTGGATCCCCGGATTGGGTTGGGCATTCAAGGACGGATCTAAAAACACGGCCAAGCATATATAAATGGTCAAAACACGCAACCCGAGGGTCCAAAATCCTAAATAGGATCCGATCGACGTGTCGTTTTCTTCGACACGACCGAGTGGGTTAAAGTGACTGTGGGAACTGACGGAATCCAATTTGGATCTCCGAATTGGGTTGGGCATTCAAAGGACGGATCTAAAAACACCCAAGTATATATAAAAGGTTAAAACACACAACCCGGGGGTCCAAAATCCCAATAGGGATCGGATCGACGTGTCGTTTTCTCCGACACGACCAGGTGGGTTAAAGTGACGTGTAGAAACTGACGGAATCCAATTTGGATCCCCGGATTGGGTTTTGCATTCAATGACGGATCTAAAAACAGGCAAGTATAATAAAAAGTTTAAAACACACAACCCGGGGGTCCAAAATCCCAATAGGGATCCGATCGACGTTCCGTTTTCTCCGACACGACCGGGTGGGTTAAAGTGACGTGTAGAAACGGACGGAATCCAATTTGGATCCCCGGATTGGGTTGGGATTCAAAGGACGGATCTAAAAACACGCACAAGCATATATAAATGGTCAAAACACGCAACTCTGGGGTCCAAAATCCCAATAGGGATCGGATCGACGTGTCGTTTTCTCCAACACGACCAGGTGGGTTAAAGTGACATGTAGAAACTGATGGAATCCATTTGGATCCCCGGATTCGGTTGGGCATTCAAAGGACGGATCTAAAAACATCCAAGTATATATAAAAGGTTAAAACACAAAACCCGGGGGTCCAAAATCCCAAATAGGGATCGATCGACGTGCCGTTTTCTCCAACACGACCGGGTGGGTTAAAGTGACGTGTAGAAACTGACGGAATCCAATTTGGATCCCCGGATTGGGTTGGGCATTCAAAGGACGGATCTAAAAACACGGCCAAGCATATATAAATGGTCAAAACACGCAACCCGGGGGTCCAAAATCGCAAATAGGGATCCGATCGACGTGCCGTTTTCTCCGACACGACCGGTGGGTTAAAGTGACGTATGGGACTGAAGGAATCCAATTTGGATCTCCGGATTGGGTTTGGCATTCAAAGGACGGATCTAAAAACATCCAAGAAAATGATGGATCTAAAAATAGTATTGTATTAAGCTTGAGAAATAATCACATGTTTTAAATTTCATTTTTGAAAACTGTATGTCTTTCATTTATTATTAATGTTTCTCATTTTAATTTGTTTTAATATAGGATCCAGCTCCAGACGATGACGAGGCAGGGACAGCAGACGATCCAGCAGATCTATGTTGATTTTTGTATTCATTATGCTATATGATTTTATATTTATTGTATTTTATGATTTTATGTTGATTGTTAGTATTTGTTTAATTATGAATATTGTAAAGGTTTGACATTGTAGCAATGTTGACAAATCATTTTATTTGTCTATTTAAAAAAATAATATATGTGTTTTTTCCGACGGATTTTCCGACGGATAAGTATCCGTCGGAACATAGAAATTACCGACAGAAAAAGACCGTCGGTAATACCTTCGGAAAGTACTGACGGATTGGCCGATGGTGTGCATCCGTCGGAACTGATAAATTACCGATGGCTTAATACCGTCGGTAATTCTGTCGGAAAATACTGACGGATTGGCCGACGGATAAGTATCCATCGGAAAAGATAAATTACCGACGGTTAAATACCGTCGGCAATTCGGTCGGAAATACTGACGGCTTTGCCGACGGATTAAATCTGTCGGAGGTTTTGACCGAATTCCGACGGAATTTTCATCTGTCGGAAAGTTCTGACCAATTATTTCCGACGGAAAGTTTCCGACGAGCTTTGGACGAAAGCGATCGGAAGGGTCCTTTTCCGACGGAATACCGACGGATTTTCCGACGGATTGAGTCCGTCGGAAATCGCCCTTTTTCTTGTAGTGTCAAGGCCTTACATATGACGTTTTGAACTCTTGTTTGTCCAATTATTCACTTGTGTGCATTGCTAAGGGACTAGCAATGAGTAAGGGGGGGGGGGGGTGATAATTGCGTTATTATTGACGATAATCATGATATTTTATTATCTAATGGTCTTTAGTTTGACATTAATCCATTGCGATTTTATTACAAAAATAATACTTTGATTAAATCCTTGTATGTGCTGTGTTTGCATGATTAATGGGCCAAGAAATGAAGTTTCAAATGGGCCGATGGATTTAATTGGATCAAGAGAAAATAATGAGAGATTCTAATTTTAAAATCTTCCCTCTCTCTCTTTCTTTTCAATTTTTAAAAACTCCCTCTCATTTTTAAAATCCCCTCTTCTATTTTCCAAAAATCCCTCCCCTTTAATCTCTCCTCTTTCCTCTCTTCTCTCCACCTATTTTTTAAAAAGATATTTCTCTCATTCCTATCTTCCTCTCTCTCTCTCTCCCTTTCCTCTCATTCCCGAGATCTCTCTCTCATTCCTATCTTCTTTTCTCTCTTCTCCCTCTCTTGGACCGGAGGTCTTCCTCCTCCTCTTCTCTTTCTCTTCTTCTTTCCCTTCCTCCACTCTTTCTCTCTTCCTTTCCCTCGGCGATCCTCCTCTTCTCTTCTGCTGGTAGCTCTCTCTCCTTCCTCTCTTCCTCCTCCTCCTCTTCCTCTTCTGCCTTTTCTCTTTCTCTTTCTTCTTTCTCTCTCTCCCGGTGTCTCTCTCTTCGGCACGCAGAGCAGCAGCAGCAGCAGCAGCCGCCCCCGGGTGTGCCACGCCAGCCCCTGCCGCGCAGCCCTCGCCCAGGCTCTCCAGCGTCCCCTGCCGATCGCGCCCGCACCCGCCCGCGCGTGCCTGCAGCCGCCCGCCCACGCGAGCCCGCCCTGCGCGCGACCCTGCGCCCTCGCCACGCGCCCACCCGCGCCTGCCGCTGCCCTCGCCGCCAGGCCGCCCCGCGTGCGACCCCGCCCCTCGCCACGCGCCCGCTCGCGCGAGCCCGCCGCCCCGCCTGCGCCACACGCCTGCCCGCGCGAGCCCACCGCCCTTCTCCTCTCTACGTGCATGCATGCACGTAGAGAGGTGCGCCCCCCTCTCTCTCATCTCTCTTGTTCTCTCTCGTTCCTCTCTCTCTCACCTCTCGCGCCTCTCTCCTCTCTCTCTCGTCTATCGTCTCTCTCTCCTCTCTCTCTCGCCTCTCTCGTTTCTCTCTCTCTTCTATCCTCTCTCTCTCTCTCGTCTCTCTTCTCTCTATCTCGGGCTCTCTCTCCTCTCTCTCTCTCGCCTCTCTCGTTTCTCTCTCTCTTCTATCCTCTCTCTCTCTCATATTTGTTAGCGAAGTTTCGATGTCCTTTATTTAGTATTAAACGTTGTTTTGTAAAACATTTTGATTATTCACTATATTATAATTTTAATTATTGTCTCGTTTGCCTATTCACTCTTTATCTCTCTTTATCTATTTCGCTTAGTTTGGAGTATCTTGTGCAACATAATATCAGCAAGTTATTTTCCTAATAAAAGCTCAAAGTTTTCAATTCTAAAATCTTTTTCCTGTGGATTCGACTCGGCTCTCACCACTTAACTATTGTCAAAATACTTAGTGTAGGCCGATTAATTTTTAAGATTGTTAGCCACGTGTTTAACGACACATTTGTGGGCTATCAGAAAGCCACATCGGCCCATTTGCCTAATGTTGGCGAACTGGATGGGCAGGTTTCCTGGAGATTTTCCGAGGAAAGTATTTCTCGGAGAGGGTCAAGGAGAAGAAGGCAGCGGAGTTTGCCGAACTAAGACAGAAAGGGATGTCTGTGGCTGAGTATGAGGCTCAGTTCACGCGTCTGGCTGTGTATGCCCCACATCTGGTGGGAACGGAAAGATTAAAGGCTAACCGTTTCATGGATGGGCTCAGGCCATGTTCATTGAGAAGCTTGGACCACACAACATCCAAACCTACACTGAGATGGTCCAAAGAGCTCAACTGGTAGAAGACACAATGGCTAAGGTGGAAGGCATAAGGGGGAAAGACATCTCAAAGTCGACCTTTAAAAAGGGGAGCAGTCGATACAACTGGAACTTTCCCCAATAACAACAATAATAACAACTACAACTACAACAAAAGGCCAATCAACTGTGGTAGGAAAACAAGAGTGGAAGGAACCAAATCGACAATATAGTGGCTATAGGTGTAGATGATGGACTAGCATTCACGATGTTGAAACAAGTTAGAGGAATTAAATCCGAAACGACCTCAAGAATCATAACATTCAAAAGCCAACTAATGATCTATGAATTTGGGGACCATTTCTCTTAAGTGAGGAGGGTGTAGCACCCCGGAATTTTAATTACATAAAAAATTCAAAATAAATAGAAATAATAATTTCTATAATATAAGAGTATTTAAAACATACTTATCATTATCGTATGTGCTAAAACACATCAGAAACATCCATAAAAATTATAAATCAACCCCACACATTATTCCTAAGTGTTCCACGAAGAAATTCGTGCGACGAAAAATCCGATTAACCAAGTGTATAAACCATGGTGACCGATTATCCAAATTAGGAAACAAGCCAGAAAACCGTTAATACGAAAATACGACGCAACCAAAAATTAAATAAAAGTGTTGGAGAGACTCCCAACATTATATATTAATGACCCAATAGTTTAATTGGGCCAATGGACCACATATGACCCAAAAATCAAATAAAGCAAGAAAATGCATGGAAATTCGCAACTTTAAATAAGCTGAAATTAGGAAGAGGTAATTAGAGTTGAATTGGGAAGAGATCTTGCAATCTTGACAACTCAAATTCGTGCTTAACTATGGTGGGAGGTTTCATAAAGCCTCACACACTCAAATGGAGGAAGAAATCCTCAAAATAGGAAACTAATATGTCAAAACCGCAACTTAGCTTTAATTTCTTGTCACAATAGGACTCCTAAACACCATGGTTGCTTAAATACTCCACACCCAAACCCTAGGGACGAGTTTTAGAACTTGCTGGGGTCATGTGAAGGGGCTCTTGGTGGCTTGGGAGCTGTGGATCGACCACAAGAAGCTCATCTTCTTCCTCCTTTTCGTCTGCTACGGCCTGTGCAAACCGTCCTCTTGGAGTCGACCAAAGGTAGGTCAAACCTAAATCCCATTGTGCAAGGCCTATACCACTAGAAAGAGGGTCAAGTCTACGTTCTAACCCAACTGGAATGCCCAATTTCCATGCATATACACAGAGTATTAAGCGTTTTTCAAACAGTGGTCTGAACAATAGATTTCTGAAGAATGAGACTTCATCAACCCAGAAGGTAGGTTTTCTCGGGCCAAATCTTAACAAATCTTATACCAATGTGTAGAGAATCAAGTCTAGTTTCATGCCTAATTGGTTTCATCGAATTCCAATGAGTAGATTTTAAATTATAGGCGTTTTTCCAAAGTCGCGCATGTTAGGATCTTTTCCTGTTCAAGTCGATTTATCACGCATCTCGAGACCGTTTAAAATTATTTAAAAATCATAGTTCTCTCCTTTGTCATGTTACAACAACTTTCATGTTGAGACTTTTTTCCGAAGAGCCCTAGTTTAGGAGATATAAGCGTTGCATGATCGAACCCCTCCTTGAGTGTAGTTTTCTGCGTTTTCGGTCTGACCCTGAACTGCGTCCAGGCAGGTGGACGCGATTCAAGGGCCTAGTATCGTGTCACCCAAGAGCGACGCGATCCCATGAAAGGCGTCCGCATCCCCAGATGCGATTTGAATATTGACCAGTCCATGCCTTGCATGGGTCTGTGCACCGCTTGGGAGTCCGGGCCGCTCTGAAACGCGGCGTCCGACCCCGACGCGTTTCAAGGGGTTTTCCCGCCCAAGCTTTTTATTAAATGTTTTCTGTAGACGCATCCAGGTCTCCCGACACGACTCGATCCTTAAAGCGGCCAGCCCTGTGGACGCGATTTATCATCTTCAGAGTTTCGATGCTTTTTTGCTCTACACTGCAATTTAAAGTACGTCAACTGTGTTGGACGCATATTTCAGAGCTTACCCGAGGTCAGTTTAACATGTTTACAAGTGTATAATTTGTATGTCTTGGTTCTAATCATCTCATGAGTACTATTTAATGGCTTAAAAGTGATTAACCCATTTAAAAGCTTTAATAACATGAATGCTATTCTAAGTGCTCCTTAAATGTTATGATCTATTCATGCAACTTATGATTTAATCTTCCTACTGTTCTACCATGTTTAAATGATAATTTTTATCTTAAAATCTTGCAAACCATGATTAGTTAAAGTGCATAGTTTTATTCCATGTTATATTGTTAAGTGCTTCCCGCGAGTTTGAGACCGATGGATTGTGAATTGACACGCGTACATCACTACACACTTGCACATCTAGGCAGCCCTTTCTTGAGAATTTGGAAGCTTTCTACCGATCATTCCAAATCGGTAGACTAGCAACCTTTTCTCCAAGGCCTCCGTAAATCTCCTCTGACCATGGATTCCCACATGGCCGACGAGTTGGTTGTACCATTGAAGTTCCCTGGAGATAGCGTGCACTTCCTCTCTCATCTCGTTCTCGTGAGTGTGATTTACCATCTAGACTAAAGCCATTAATGAAAAGATTGAATTAAAGTATAAATCGTGCCGTTATGCTGCCAAATTTATCTCTCGACCATTGTTCTCATGAAATCATGTTCAATTTACTTATTACTTGTTCTCATCATCATCGTGAACATGACATTACACATGCTTACATTCGAAAACTCTCATTGGCCATTATTAATGGCTGTGGGTATCTACATTTAAAATTTAAGTGAGATGCTGACCGGGCACGGCGAGTGTCCAAGGGCTCCAGTCTAGCCCCAATGACGAAGAGTCATAAATATACTGTTAACCATGGGGTATAATGATTACTGGCGTTGCATCTGCGCTGAGAGTCGTGCGTGCGTGATGAATGATAGATACAATAACCACATACAAGTGTCCTAGTGTACATTATTGATGAATCTTTTCTTGGTGTACATTAGTGTCTACGTGCTTGATTAATGTTACATTATTGTGCGCGTGCGTGCTTGCTTGCTTGCGTGATATGGTCATCCTGCATTTAATGCAATTAGTGATATCTTGCATTCTTAAAAGCTATTGACATCAAGTGAAATCTTGCGTGCTTGTACAAAGTGATCTATTGCTAGTTCTATCTTGTTATATCCTTCTAGATCTTATTTCTATCATGATCTCTCTATCTAGCTTGTTCATGTATCATGTTTTAATGAGTTTTATTCGTACATGCATATCATGACATTCATCGTGCTTACCTAGTTCTAAATTGCTAATCACTTATATCATTGCCCGCACATTGAGATTTAAATCCTACTGGGCTAGTTTACTCATCCCCTACTTTTACCCAATCTAGGTGACTATGATGTTCAAGAGGAGGAGCAAGTCGAAGATGGGAATGCGTCTGAGTGATGAGCGTTCTAACTATAAGTCTAGTTATAATAGTTTGCTTTGAGTGTTAGATTCATGTAGTAGGAAGTGAGGTATTATGTACTTTTCTTTTTATTGAGTCTTAGTCCTGTAATAGTTTCCATTTGGAATACAATGAGTTGAGATTTGAATAAAAGATTAGTTGAGTTCAATATTTGGGCCCTATGATGATGTATGTTATACATTTAGTGCGTGCTCGCTAGAGGCTTATTTGCCGACTGTTCACGTCTCGGGATATCGACTCGAATTATTCCGCATTATTATTTATATCTACTGCGTAATTATCGGGACGTGACACCCGAAGACGTGTGGCGCTTTACAGAAAGGCCCCGCCCGCCTGCCGAGCCACAATGAGCCATTCTTGGTCATGATGGGCCCTTCGGGCCTAGGTGGCTAGAAATGGCCACCGCACTTGCCCCCCACTCTCTCAGGCATACTCGGTGTCCGGAGTGCCTTGAGGGAGGAGGTTTGTGTGACTGTCTTTCGCATAAAATGTGACACTGACCTCGGCATCGCGAATGGTCACTTGGGCGATGCCGTTTGGTTTCCTTCCTCGGGGATGAAGAAAGCCATTATGACGAAGGTGACGTGTCGCCCGGGGGACACGCGACGGTGAGTTCGAATCGAACCGCCCTTTTTGTTTTCGATTCTCGCGCCCCTCTTTCCTTATAAGGAAGAGGCAGGGCGAAGGTGGGGTTTCGTGCCTTCAAAAAACTTCTTCTACACCCTTCTTCGTCTCCGTCGCAGCGTTCGTCTTCTTCCTTGCGAGCTCGCAGCATCGCGCTTGCCTCCCTGCCGCTTCTTGTTCTTGTTGTTCTCGCCTTCATCTCCGGAAATGTCGCAGAAGGGAAAGGCCACGGCTGCCGCCGGAGCGAGCGGTGCGACATCGGAGGCACCTCAGCGGACAAGGTACAGGTTGTTCGAAGGTCTTCGTGAACGGTACAGGATCAGGTAGGAGTATGATATAATCCTCGCGAAAGAGGAGGATTCATACCTTCTGCAGAAGTCTGGGTGCATAGCGATGTCCCAGGACTTGCTAGAAGCTGGGTTTCGACTACCCCTGCCGGCGGTGGCTAGAGATCTCCTCGATGTGTGGGGGATCGCCCTCATCCAGCTGACACCGAACTCCTGGCGCACGATCTGCGCCTTCTGCATCTCTTGCAAGGTGTGGAAGATCGAGCCGACGGTGGACCTCTTTTGGAGCCAGTTCAGCCTAGCGGCATCGCCGATGACTGGCCTTAACATAGTCTACACCAAGCATAGGACGAACAGGATGTGGATTGATTTCTCCCCCTAGTACTCCAACAATAAAGGGTGGATGCATCGGGTGCTCTTCATCACCCGCAAAGATGGAGCGCCGGAGTGGGGGTTCCCTACTCGGGTCAAGGATCCTCGCAACAAGGACGCCTATCCCATGCTGGTTCGGGAGGCGGCGAAGCTCGCGGACCGCCTCAGCAACATTTTTGTGGATAAGGTGGAGGAGTACTTGACGGAAGCCCAGCTCATCCAACATGGGCTCAGCCGAGCATAGAGTAAGTGAAATCCCTATCTCTAGATATTTTTTTTGTTTAGGAGACGTCTCCCTTACCTCTTCTCCTTGCACAGGTGCTGAGGAGCTGGCTGCGGGCATGGACGGGGAGGATATGGCCCTTTACACCGAGCAGATCACCGTCACGACATACGTGGCGATCTCAGGTGAGGGTCCTCCCCGTGCTGCTGCGCTAAGTCGTCCTGTGGAAAGGCGGTCTGCCGGTAAGAAGCCCTTGAAGATAAGTCTTCGAGAGGAATCCAGCCCCAAGAAGGCAAAGAGGGTTGTGCGGCCAGCCACCGAGGAGGGGGACGAGCAGGAAGAGGAGGAAGAGATCCCGCAGCTTCTTGTGCGAAAGAAGCAAAAGTTGGTGAAGGCGGCCGAGAAGATGAGGTCGAGCACCATCATCGAGATGCAACCCCTGACCACAGAAGGGGTTGACGCCGAGCTGGGTTTGGTTGTGGTAAGCGATCAATCCGATGAAGGCTCCACTGGGGAGCGAGCGGGGCCGACGACGCCCCAAGGCTCCATCGCGAGCTGAACAGCGGCAGTGGGACGAGTGGGGGCATCCACGCCCCAGGGTCCCATCACAAGCCGCATAGGGGAGGTGGCAGCAACTGAAATGTCCAGCAACGCCGCGGCTAGCCAGACCACGGCGGGAAACAGAGCCATCCCCGTGCAAAGTTCGACCATCAGGGCGGACGAAGGGGATGAAGGGGCGACGCACGCAGACAAGGCGTTCAGTGCCGCGGTGGGAGCGACGGAAGGCGGAGCCGCCACCAGCCAAAGGTTGTCCACCGGAGGAGCCGGCGAGGAGGTATACACAGCGCCGCCCACGGAGATTCCTCAGGGGACAACGACCCCTACTCCCCCCACCGAAGCGGCTGTGGAGGTTCCCGCGCAGACAGTCGCTGCGGGATCCCTCGAAGCCGAATAGGCGGCCGGAACCGGGGAGGAATCCCGGAGGTCTCCTGCGGCAGTGAAGGGCCAGGCGACGGGGGCTACCGCGCGAGCTACTGAGACAGCTGCCGAGGACCGAGCTGGGTCCGATGAAGACTGGGTCCCGTTGTCACGGTTGCTAAAGGCGAAGTTTGCGACGCAGCCCTCGGCATCGGTTCTAGAGGCTGATGATCAGTTTATCCCCATGTAATTTAAATAAATTACATATCTATTTTGGTGATTAACAAAGCTATATAAAGTTTAAACTAACGAATTTTCTACAAGTCTTGAGCACAGGAAATAAAACAAGGAAAATCAAGCCAAATGTTAAGCATTATTCCTACTGTAGCAATTTTGTTTTAAAGCATGAAATCTATCTAAGTCCACATCGACTTTCTTTATGCTACAACGATTTCAGTAGAGTTGTAACAATTTGCCCTCACAACTATTCGTTAAGTGATCGCAACGATTTGCCCTCACAATGATTCGGTAAGTGATCGCAACGATTTGCCCTCACAACAATTCGTTAAGTGATCGCAACGATTTTCCCTCACAACGATTCGTTAAGTGATTGCAACATTTGCTTTCGTAATGATTTGCTAAGTATTCACAACGATTTGCATTCATAATGATTCGTTAAATATTCATAATGATTTGCTTCCATAACGATTCAATAAGTGATCACATCGATTCTTAAGTGCACAACGATTTGGTCTCACATCGATTTCTTAAGTGAGAACAATGATTTGGTCTCACATCGATTTCTTAAGTGAGAACAACGATTTGGTCTCACATCGATTTCTTAAGTGAGAACAACGATTTGGTCTCACATCGATTTCTTAAGTGAGAACAACGATTTGGTCTCACATCGATTTCTTAAGTGAGAACAACGATTTGGTCTCACATCGATTTCTTAAGTAAAAAACAATGATTTGCTCGTATCGAGTTGGTTCATAACGATTTGCCTATACCATCATAACGATTTGATCCCTGTAATGATTCGATAAGTTACATAACGACTCTATTACTGTAATGACTCATCAAGTTACATAACGACTTGGTCGCTGTAACGATTCGATACAACAAATAACAATTCATTCACATTGTCTATTACAATTTGATTATAACGACGTGTGCATAACGATTTGCTTATGAGTGCACAACGATTTACATGAATATCAACTCATTTGCATAACGATTTCATAAGTCATGCATATAACGATTTCATGGACTATAACGATTTGATTTTCGAGTTAATTTTTAATAACGTTGAAAAGTCAAAGTCTTCACGCATATCTTTCTGTCAGCTGTGCATTTATGAAGACTGAACGTATCACTGCATGCATGCAGACAATATATTCTATTCTCATGCTTATTCTGTAAACATCTTTTTAGAAGAACAGAATGAAACTTCTACATTTGTATAAAATCAATCTAACGTTGACTGACAACAAGAGACAGTCTAGATGTCTATTATTTAGCTTCTAATGTGTGCAGGTCTCTGACAATATTCGTCATACAATGTTGGACAAAATAGAAGCCAAAGGATACTTCAGAAGATCTTCTCTCTGTGCGTGCATGAAGACCGTTGAACGGGAAGCTCTACAGAACCATGCAGTCTAACGTAAACAAAAGCTTAGAGACAATGGGCACTTCAACGTTCGAATTTCAAATAGAAGATATATAAAGAAGACTGAAGCTCCAGAAGAAAAGCATCTAAGAGTTGGAGAATGCGAACGACAATCTTTGACAAGTTTTTTCTGCGAGCATCTCGAAGAGCCAAGCCTCACTCCTTTGATTGTTTAGCTCTTAGCTCTCTGCATTCATTGCGTTAATCTTGAGAGCTTCTGTAAACTGAGAGCGTCCCTCACTGTAGATCTTCCTCTCAGTTTTAGCTACAGATCTGGCATTGTATAAGCTTGATCTCATTTCACTTTTTGTGTTTTTGTTCCCTTCGGGTAAGAAGGAAGATCTGATGGGATCCAGGGTGTGAGATTCCCTTCGTGTAGAAGGAAGACCTGGTGGTATCCAGGGTGCTGTAAGTTCCTCTTCGGGTTGTGAAGAGAAGACCAGCTGCGGCTGGGTGTGTAAGGGTCCATAAGGGGGACAATACCCTTGTGTTAGTGAAATCCTGAGATATTGCTCAGGGACTGGACGTAGGACTCCTAAGGAGAGGAGATCTGAACCAGGATAATTCTCTGGGTCGTGCGAATGCTTTTGTGTGATTGATTTTTCCTTAACTAACACTAACAATCTGCGAAGTGTGTTTTTGTGACCTTTGTGTGAACAGATTTTAGGTACTCAATATTTTTAATATCTCATTCACCCCCCCTCTGGGCTAGCTAGCTGGGCAACAGAGGCAACCTTGGAGCGCCTCCAGGGCAGCGACCCAGGGAACTCCCCCCTTGTCCCACCGCGTCCTAGCTACAGGTGCTGGCGCGGTGCCAAGGGTTGAGCCCGGAGAAGTCCCCAGAGCACTCGGAGGAGGTCTACCGGGCGAGGCACTATGCCGAGGAGGACGACGAGGGGGACATCGATGTGGAGGTGCTAACAGATGGTGTTTTAAAGTTGATGGCGATGCTGAAACAACTGGTCGTGCATGCTCAGAACCACAAGTAGATGTGGGAGACCGAGTTCGCCTTTTGTAAGGAGCTCGAGGTACAACACCGGGCGCGGGAGGCAGAGCTGAAGGAGGAGGTGGAGAACCTCAAAAACGCGTTTCACACTTCCAAGCTCAACCTCGCCGCCGTTCGGGCGGAGAAGGAGGCGCTTGCAAACGTCCTGTCTGAGGCCAAGACCCAAGGTGTCACCGAATACAAGGCTGGACCGAGCTTCAAGAAAGACCTGGAGCAGTACGGCGTGGTCTGTTACAAGGTGGGCCTAGGCGCCGGCGAGGATCGAGGACGGCGGCTGGCTACAATCGAGTACGCCCGCGAGGCATTTAAGGCCGCACTCCGCGAATGTCGACGGCGGACCCAAGATCCACGTCTGGATGGAGTGCGGTTCATGCAATTCCAGATAGGCGAATGCCCCGTGAGGATGATGGTGCAGGCCCTTCCGCACAGGCCCCGTGAATGCCTCCTTTTTTGTAGCTCGTCCCGAACGAGCACTTTTGCAGGAAGATTCTGAATAGATCCTTTCGTTTGAGTACAAAAAATGACTTCCTTTTTCTACCTCCTTTCCCTTATATTTGTTCTGTTCGAATCAGAATCCGTCGGTCGTTTCAAGAGGGTTCGTCATTACCGCTTAGGTTGTTCAAGACTGAAAAAAGTCTCGACCAAGGGTGTGCGCCAAACACCTCCTACTTTAGGGTTTAGGTATCGCGCTAGTCTTTCAAGCTAAACAAGCTTTCGACTAGGGATGTCCCGAATACCCTTTCTAGCAGACCGAAAGAACGGGAAGAAGGGAAGTAGGATGCCACGCAAAAGGCTTTTATAGATAGTAAGCCTTCATGTTAGATACATGACAGGTTCTTGGTATGGCTTCGCCACTAGGAGTAGTAAACTTATATGAGCCTTTTCCGAGAACTTGGGTGACCTGATAAGGTCCTTCCCATTTCGGGGCGAGTTTGTCGATTGCTTTTTGAGGATCCGATGTCGAGCAGCGGCGAAGAACAGGGTCACCTTCGAAGAAGCACCGCTCCTGAACTCGGGAGTTGTAATACTGCACGAGTCGCTGTTGATAGGAGACTAGTCTAATGCTGGCATCGCCTTGGCGTTCACCGAGCATGTCTAGATTCTCCCTAAGCGCACTGTTGTTGGCTACGTCATCGAAGTGAGTTGTTCTGATTGTAGGGAGAGCTCCCTCCAAAGGCACTACCGCTTTGGTGCCGTAGTCCAAGTGAAAAGGGGTCTCTCCGGTGGCCACCCGAGCAGTTGTTCGGTGGCACCATAGCACGTTGGAGAGCTCCTCAATCCACGAACCCCCTGCAGCTTCAACTCTAGTGCGTATCCCATGCAGCAATGTTCGATTGACATTTTCTACTAGACCATTTGCCTGGGGATGCGCTACTGAAGTGAAGTGGTTGTAGATATCCGAGCTCATAACATTTTTGCTTGAAGAACGTGCTGTCGAACTGCTTCCTATTGTCGGAAGTGGTCACCCTTGGAACGCCGAACCGGCAGAGGATGTTCTTTCATACGAACTTCCACGCGGCCTGGTCGGTGATCGCGACAACATGTTCTGCTTCTATCCACTTGGTAAAGTAGTCGATAGCAACGAACAAAAACTTCTTTCGCCCTTGGGCCTCTGGGAACGGACCCTGTTGAAGGTATTGTGCCATGAGGGGCTCCCTTGCTTCAAAGTGTTTGTTCACCTGGTTGGCAACCAATTGCGAATCACTGAAGACCCGTAGTCGAAGTGCTCCAAGGTGCCTGGTCATTCGGATTCCGGATAGAAGTGCTTCATACTCAGCTACATTGTTGGAGGCGGTGAAGCGTAATCTGAGGGCGTATTAGAACTCCAAGCCTTCCGGAGAAGTAAGCACTAAGCCTGCTCTGCTTCCCGTTACGCGGGATGATCCGTCAACATAGAGCTCCCATGGGGGCTCGTCTGCTAACGGGGGATCTTGCACGGTTGGCAGGGTGCATTCCGCCACGAAGTCCGCCAGTGTATGTGCCTTGATAGCCGTCCTCGACGGTAGTTGATGTTGAACTCCCCAAGCTCGATGGCCCATTTGATGAGCCTGCCGGAAGCCTCTGGGCGCTGAAGAATAAGCTTTAGCAGCTGGTCGGTGAGGACCGTAATTGGATGGGCTTGAAAATATGGCCTGAGCTTCCGTGCAGCTGTCACCAGTGCCAGAGCGAGCTTCTCTGCTCGAGGGTACCTTCTTTCGCTTCTTGAAGGACCCTGCTGATGTAGTAGATGGAATGCTGCGCCGCTGTCTCTTCTCTGATCAAGACTGCGCTGATGGAGTGTTCGGTGACCGAAAGGTACACGAACAGGGGTTCACCGAGCACAGGCTTTGAGAGAACAGGTGGGGCTACCAGGTACGCCTTTAGCTCGATGAAGGCTGCTTCACAGTCATCGGTCCACCGTACATGCCCCCCTTGCTGTGAGGCGCCTTTAGGGACTCGCAGCAACTTGAAGAAGTTAAAACTTCTTTCTGTTGCTCGGGACTTGAAACGATTGAGCACGGCGAGGCGTCCAGTGAGCCTCTAGACGTCGCAGACTGTCTTGGGACTACTCATTTCTAGTATGGCCCAAATTTTCTCAGGGTTGGCCTCTATTCCTCTATTGGATACAAGGAAACCAAGGAACTTACCTGAGCGTACTTCGAATGCACACTTAGAAGGATTGAGCTTCATATTGTACCTCCACAGAGTTGCGAAGGTTTCCTCGAGGTCGGTGATGTGGTCGGCACTCGGGAGCGTCTTGACCAACATATCGTAGACGTAGACTTCCATATTACGCCCAATTTGTTGCTCGAACATCTTATTGACCAGCCGTTGGTATGTCGTGCCTGCGTTCTTCAGACCAAAAGGCATCCTTGTGAAGCAGTAGAGGCCGAGGTCGGTGACGAACGTAGTGGCATCCTGATCCGAAGGATGCATGTTGATCTGATGGTAACCAGAATAAGCATCTAAGAAGCTGAGAAGCTCATGGCCGGATGTGGCGTCCACCAACTGGTCGATGCGCGGCAAAGGGAAGTTGTCCTTGGGCGTAGCCTTGTTGAGATCCTTGTAATCCACGCACACTCGCCATTTGCCATTGGTTTTGCGCACGATGACTACATTGGATATCCATCTTGGGCACTGGGCCTCCCGAAGGAGCCCAACAGTTCAGCTTTTGACAACGTGATCTTGGATCATGGTTTGCCGTTCATGGTTGACGGGTCGCCTTCTTCGCTGGACCGGAGGCACCTTCGGGTCCAGGCAAAGGCGATGCACCATCACTTCCGGGGGTATGCCGAGCAGTTCTTCATCTGACCACGCGAACACGTCTGAATTGGCTAGCAGGAAGGCCTTGTAGCGCTGCTATTCGGCTTCCGGTAGTAGTGCGCCAATATAGAGGATGTGTTCGGGGTCGTCGTCCACCCGAACAGGAAGAAGATCTTCGGCAGGTGTGCCTCTACTGGTGGAAGGCTGGTCGATAGGTGGGGGAGCAGTTGCTGGTGCTGTAAGGGGCTGTTTGTCTCTCAAGGAGAGGACATAGCACCGTCGAGACTGCGCTGACTGCCTAACACCTCGCCAATCCCACACGGAGTGGGAAACTTCATCTTCTGATGGAGGGATGAAGGAACAGCTTTAATTAAACCGATCAGGCCCCTGCCAAGGATGGCGTTGTAACTGGGCATGCTTCGAATAACCAAGAAATCCACCATCTTGGTTACGCTCTTTGGAACCGTTCCAAGAGTAATTGGGAGGCGCGCTCGTCCCATGGGTTGAACCGAAACCCCCGAGAAGCCGAATAGAGGCGATTCTACTGGGGTGAGCTGATCGGTTTTTAGACCCATAAGTAGGAAACAGTCGTAAGCCAATACATCGGGGGCACTTCCATTATCCACCAGAATCCAGCGCACGGTACAATGGTTGATGGTGGCAAAAACAGCCAACGCATCAGTGTGTGGAGTGGAAACTCCTACAAGATCTTCGTCCGAGAAGGTTATAGCCTCCTCGGATCGTGCACGTGAGGGATTGGGGGGATAGGGACCTGGGTGAGGCGCTGGGGGCCTGTCCACTACGTGCACCCGCCGAGCATAGTCGCGTCAGCTTTGACTGCTTTCTTCGCCTGCGCCGAAGCCTCCCGCGATCACGTTGATCTCTTGCCCATTGGGCTCGTTGTTGATCGGCTGCTCGGGAGTCCGCTCTCGGCACCTTTGGCGGTCTTCATTGCGGCGCACATACCATCCAAGATAGCCACGTTTGATCAAGGACTTGATCTCTTCCTTGAGCTGGCGGCACTCGGAGGTGTCGTGGTCGTGGTGGAAGCGACAGTACTTGTCCTAGTTGCACCTACGGGGATCAGTGCGCATCCTTGGTGGCCACCGAACATAAGGCTCATCCCGGATCTCGGCCAGGATCTGTTCGGGAGCCACCGTGAGCAGGGTGTAGTCAGTAAAGGGACATGGTCGGCGCGGCGAATCCCCGTTACGCCGACCGTTCTTCCTGTCACGGTCGGAACTGTTGTCGGAAGGCCTCTTCTTATCCAATTGATCGCCCTGCTCTGCTCGACCAGCGGCCAGGCTCTCCTCGCATGCCGCATGGCGCTGAGCAGTAGAGAGCAGTTCGGCGAGAGTGGAGGGCTGCTGCACCCCCAACGTCCTTTGAAGAAAGCCATCCCGGGTGCCTTGGATGAGGGCACTGGTGGCCAACGGGACGTCGAGGCGGGGAATGCGGAGCGCCTCGGTCTAAAACCTCTTGACGTAGTCCCAGAGCGCTTTGATTTCTTCTGCCTCACGGACAGAAGAGATGCCGTTGTGCGCGGTTGAGACCTTCCACCTAGGAAGTTGTCTCGGAAGGACTTCTTCAACTGGTGGAAGGAAGAGATGGAACCCACAGGGAGGGCTTCGAACCAAGCCCGCGTGGTCTCCTTCAGGGTGGTCGGGAAGGCCCGACATTTGGCCGCGTCTAATGCTCCGTGGAACACCATATGCGACTCAAAGCCGTGGATGTGATCTGCGGGGTCGGTGGTACCATCGTAGGGCACAATGGTGGGTAGAGGTAGCTTGGGGGAGACCCGAGCTTCCAGGATCTCCACCGTGAACGGGGAGCGAAACTCCAAGTCTTCATCCACCAGAGCCTTGCCCTCTGCTCGCTAGACCATCGCGTCCACACGGCGCTCGAGGTCGACGACGCGACGGAGGCGTCTGGCCAACTCCTGATCGGAGTGGGCGGACTCCTCACGCCGAGACCTGTGGGAGTTAGCTCCGACAACGGAACGCGGGGCAGGCGGGACCACCGCGGAACGGCGAGGTGAATTGTCTTGCCACTCCAGTGTCTGACACATCGAAGGCGCCCTGCGTGATCACTGAGGCGATTCTGCATGCTGCTCCTGCGGTGCCGGAGGGGCTCGAGACCGTCGATGAGACGACTCCGCCTGCTGCTTCGGCAGCCCACCAGGGCCGGTTGCCTGGCTAATTGGGCCTGGAGGCCCTGGCAGATTCCTACTAGGAGCTGCATCTGCCCTTGGAATTTCGCCATTTCCTGGACGGTCGCGGGCACAGCAGCAGCAGGGACATCGCCGCCCCCGCCGGCGGGGGCGATGACGACATCGACAGGGGGGACTCGATCGCGCGAGTCTGCGCGCGACTGTCGCGACCTGGTCGCCCGGCTGCCTGGGTTCTGGTGAGAGGAACGTCTGCGAGCCATGCTGACGTTGTTCCCACAGACTGCGCCAAAAATGTGGTGGCGTTTTCTTGTTTGGGTCGAGCTAAACGGGCCTCCACTGAAGTGAGGGAAGACGATCGCCGATAGCGGACGAGAGCCTGCAAGAACCAGAACAGGATCAGGGGGGCCCGGTTGAAGAACCGGGGAGAACCCTCTGATCCCTAAGTCAGTGGACTGTAGGAAGGCTTAAAGGAGAAGAAATCATTGGTATGTGTGTTGTACTGTGCGTGCGTGTGCGTACCTTCGCATGGGAGTCGTATGTACCTTTTATAGGCAAGAGGCCCCGAAGAAGAGGGGCGTGCCATCCTTTGATGGCACTAGAAAGGACGCGCCGATTGGCGACCTTAACGGGGGAGTTATACAATGAGACGCCCGTTGAGGGCCTCTTCAGTTAATGCTCCTTGGAACATGGGGGCGCGTGCCTCGCCATTGTCGTAACCGTCGCCAGTTGGCGAGGGGCCTTGCTGCCTTCCCTGATCAAAAGGTACCGAACAGGGGAGCTTGTTCGGTAGTCGGACCGCACGCTCATCGCTAGGTACCCTAGAACACTGCTTGCATTGACGGGGCCATGACGCGACTTGAGCTGGGCCTGTTCGGTAGGGGGCACCTGGACCGAATAGGTTACAGGGTGTCCGGAGACGACCCTTGGGACATGGAGATGTCCTGATGCGTAGATCATGCTCGGAAGCCGTGGGCCGTGCCCGAAGACGCGTGGCGCTTTGCAGAAAGGCCACGCCCCGCCTGCCGAGCCACAATGAGCCATGCTGGGTCATGATGGGCCCTGCGGGCCTAGGTGGTTAGAAATGACCACCACAGACAGGATCACAGGAAGATGTTAAGCCAGTAGCAAAGCTGAATAAATCAAATATTGGCTATATGAGTTGAGGTCATAAGAATAAGAATGGTGAAGTACATCTCATTTCCAAGGATAAAAGAAGCATGTGAAGGTAGAGAAGATAGATGTTTTCTATTCACAGTGCAGGTGATGTGTGGGGGCAGGCTTTATGAAGTTCCCTGTAGGGAGTCTTTCACTTGGGAAACATCTCTCTTATCAAAGCTGTGACTTTGGCACTATTTGTTGGGTTTCAAGATCACTCGAGCAGAGCCTATAGTTTATGAAGGGGGAAAAATGATACAGTAGGAATAAAGCTAACCTTTCATCAGTTAACAAAGGACTCGAATTAGGGCCGTTAAAATATCTGATTATTTAATCTGATTTTGATAAAAATTATAAAATTCAAAAATACATTTTACTACCGATAATTTATCAGTTCAGATATTTTTGATAAATTATCAAAATCGGATACGGAAACTATTATTTTCGTATCCGATTATCCGATTTTCAAATTTGATAGTATATATAATATAATACATAATATATATTATATATTATATATTATTTAAATATCTAATTATCTAATTTTTTTAATCTGACTTGCCGAATATGTTCATATTCAACACTATCGATTTCCGAATTCGATTATCCGATAATTTGATGAAATGGATTCGGATCCGTATCCAATTATTTCTGATAATTCTTATTAGAGTCGGATTCAAAAATTACTATTTTCAACTCCGACTCCGACCGTTTACACCTCTATATGCAATCCCATTTGACATAATGACATTTGAAGGGAATCGACCCAGCTGAATGTTTGATGCTGTTACAGTCAACTTAACTTCATAGGCATACATGTCCAAAGGATGGCCAACAGTTGTTTGTCTTACTCTGCAATATGTGTCGAATTGGCTTTTTTATTTTTTTTCTCCTTTACTGGAAGAATTAAGTAGGAGTAAAGATTAAAGATAGAAAAAATCAAGTACCAAGATTGGAGAGGCCGATGCCCAAATGATATAACCCTGCATAGCCACCTACCACTAACCCATGTAAAGCAACAGCTGAACCAGATCCAGGCAACATGGCAGTAAAATTTACACCATCAGTGCAGGAAGTGGGGTGTGTTAAAATCAGGGTGCAAAAACTATGTAAGATTGTTTTCACTGAAACAATTGAACAATGCGGATGGATCTAACTATACAAGGATGTGTGTATTAAACTTTACTGTACTTTCAGTTTCTTTAAATTATACATCAGAGACTGCAATGCTTCCTGTACCTTCTTGCTATTACTCTGACTTACTTGCTGGGATGCCTCATGCAAGCTTTGCAGACCACGTCCTAGGGATGCAACCATCGGAGCTGAAGGAGCTGACTCGGCAACGCACTCAATTCCATCACCATAAGTTAAAAGCCCAGCACAAGCAGCTATACTACAACCAAAAGTTGCCCAAGGGGTAACTCTAACCGGCCGGACCTTACGCTTCCTCATTATCTCATAAAAGGCTGTACGCATCGCCAGCAAGCTCGTCCTCTCAGCAGATGCTATTATCCCATGAGCGACGGCACGAATTTTCTCAGCTGAAGCTGTCACCTTCAAGGCAGAGACCTTGGTGCTACTGCTAGCAACTCCAGTGGTTAGAAGCTTTGAAGGCCCCACTAATTTACTAACACCAAGAGCAGTCATTCTCTGAAAAAGTGCCAGGCTGTATTTTAGAGGAACAGGAAATTTGTAAGCAATAAGCTTTACGAAAGTTGGCGCATGAATTGCCTTTGATAAAGAAGCTGCTCCGAGAAATGCTGTTGCTCCTGCACCAACTGCCACTACAGGCTTATCAGTTAAAAGCCTCTTTTTGTCCAGATTTTGTGTTCTCTCTTCTATGTCTTCGTCATCATAATATCTTGTGATACCATGGACAGCTAGTTCTGCAACCTCTGCTGGCAACGGGGTGTTCCAATGTCTCCGTAGTCCAGACAAGCTGCTTGCATCAGCTATAACTACAACAGTCCTGAAACTCTTTGCCTGTTGTTTGAGCCCCTGTGCAAAAAGTGCATGACATTTTTCTTCAGAAGGAAGCTCATTGAACTCCACAGTTGCAGACTTGCTGCTCTCTTTACTGTTAGGAAAGCGGGCAGCATTATTCAATGCTATTCTCAGACCCTCAACTGCAATTCGGAAGTTGTGTACCTCAGATACAAGTTGGGTATCCACAGGTTCTCCTTCATTAACATCAGCAAGCATCTTCTGCGCATAAAGAAGAGCTTTCCCTATGGCCGGTAGATCAACAAATATATCATGCAAATCAGCCAATAGAGAGTAAACAGTGTGTGCAAACCAGGGGGCCTGATAGTTAGATCTTTGAGGACCTTCTTCACCACTTTTATAGCAGGTGGCTTCAGAAGAATTTGGTTCTGATGTTGCTATGGCCAAAGACTGTCCTAATGATTTCAGCATTTGTGCCTGAGCACCATCAATAACACAGAACCTTTTCGGCAAGACAGCATTACTAACTTGCTGGGAAAGCAAAGAATTGGCAGACAAAAGTGGACTTTTATTCTCGATCACAGCATCACCCTTGGCTTCAAGCATACAAGTGTCCTCATACGGAGACTCAAGTATCAAGAATTGAGATTTGACCTCCTCTGCAGCTTTCTTAGCAGCCAACAAATGTCCATAAAATCCAATTCCAAAAATCTCCCTAAGGATCAGGTGCCCTGCAACATTTTCATATTGCTCTTTGTTGATTTTATCGAGGAAGCATTTCTTCAGCACTCCAAAGGTTGATGTAGGAACAACATGTGCTTGATTATCGGACAACCTGTCCTCCGCCTGGATTTCTGGCAGTGCCGAAGGGGCAACCTGAACCACAACAGCATCTGGCTGGACTGACTTGATCAAACGTTTGGCATCCAAAGAAGATTGTTCCGATAAATTCTGCACAGCTAATATATATACCACACTCTGAGAGGAAGGTTCATGAATAGCAAATACGAATTGCTTTGTTTGCTCTGGCACCGGAGACCATTTACCAAGCGGTTAGAGACTTTTAAGTCGTCATTCTTCAATAGTGAAAATGGCCAGAAATCTTGAAAACGTGAAAACATTGCCTCCCTCAAGAAAGATCATCAATAACAAGCTAGATTTGATGTCTGTGAAAGATCAGAGTCTCCTGAACTCCCAATCTGCAAAAGAGCACACACTTAGGGCTTGATCCTGAATAGATTCTCACATTTGTCAAGAAAGAAAAGAAAAGCATGATATGCTAGTTTTGGCAGAGGGTGAAAATGAAAAGGAAAAAGAAAGATTATGTCCCCCTCAATAAGCAGTCCTCCATCTAGGTCAAATTCTAATCCTGATGCAGCATGCATCTTCCTATTTCCACCTCAATACACCTGAGCATGCATGTGCATTCCGTGTGATTGATTTAGATTCCCAATGAAATGACTTTCAGTTCTCATAAAAAGAGTTCCCAAGGAAGAAGGACCACTTGAACTGTGCGAAAAGAGAAGTATACAACCCTAGTTATATTTCAAAAGGAAAAAGAAGCCTAAGAACTTCGTTTTGATTTTTTTTTTCAAAAAAGATACAGCTCAAAAAATTAGATTATAGTTGATTGCATTGACAAAGTCAGAAATTCCTCAAGACAGGTGTAAGACTGGGTTTTCCTTAGTAAGTGAACATCTGTATGGTACTTCATTCCCCACTTTCCCTCAAGGTAAATTTTGTAGCGTGACCCCTAGGTCATGTTCATTTTACATTAAAAGAAGAAAGTTTAATATTCATCCATTATAGGATAAAAGACCTTTACCAAGATGATTCCACAAACCTTGTTATAGAGAATATGATCAAGTATATTTACTTATAGGAACTAAGGATTATTCTACTTTCTCTAGCTACTCCTCTAGAAAAATATAATCATTCGGTCAAACTCATGGAGTGCTTGAGAATGTCAAGAGACATTCTTGAATTCCTGTATGAAACATCAGCACCTTCCTAAAAACACCAATTGTTCCTCTCCTCCAGAGTTCCCAAAATACAGCAGCAATAATTAGGTACCAGGGATCATCCAATGGCTGTGGATTATGCTTCCTTTGGTCAATAAGAAATCCGACCTAACCCTTGCATCTGTCCCTAATTGTGCACCTCCTGCTACTCCCTACACCATTCTTTGATCTTCTTGAGCTTTTAAATAGCTTAGTCCCCAGTTCATCTCGCTAGCTACAATTAGGTCCAAGACATCAAGTTGAAGTGCCTAACATGCAGCACTTCCTAGTAGACCGAACCTATGCTTCTAAGCTTCTCACATGATAAAGAGTCAAATACTTATCACATCTAAGTAGGCTAACTGTAAAATTCATATATGTGCAGAAAGGCACGGATTAATATCATGATATGATAGTAAAATTAATCTCCTCAGCATTCTCGTGTACGGACACAAAGCATGTTCCGTAATTGATTGACTCGGTATTCAAGAATCTCCAAATGGTCAATCCACAATGAGACAGAGCAAAAAGGTGAAGCCTACCTCCAATTACAAACCTATTGTATACAACTAAAAATCATTAAAGAACTCCTAAACAACTCATACCCCCAAAATCGGGGCATCTTAATCTACGAATTATGACAGCCTGCAGCGAGGTATTTGCCCCGCATACGTCTCCAGCCAAGTATGCACCAAACAGTCAACACAAGATTCCAATTTAACAACCCAGATCCCTTGTGATGGAGATTAACCATGGAGTAAGACAAGACTTCAACCCCCGTGTACGAGTTCAAGGCTTCAATACAATCATCCGATATAGGATCCGGGTACAGAGCTTCAGGGAAATCTTCGTAGTCTATCAGATAAGATAAATACGATTCCTTTCCAGCAAGCCATGACCCAAATTCCTTTATAAAAAGACCATCTTCGTCAAACAACCACAACCATGGATCATGGTTATTCCAGTCCATAATTCATAGATATGCTCAAACACTTCGAGCACCAACAAACGACGCCCCAACACCTCCTACTGCGCCCTCCTTGTCAACACTAACAATCGGAGAGGAGCATTCGGCACACCAACAGGGCAGAGAGAGAGGGGGAAGAAGGAAAAAGAAAAAAAAAGTCACAGCACAAAGTTCGGGCATCACAACGGAGGAACCATACCACAGAAGATGATCACAGAAAACGAGAACATGAGACGCGACAGGCCGCGGGGAGGAGATGGGGGAAGCGGGGACTCACAGGAGAGAAGAAAAAGAGGGCGAGCGAGCGAGGAAGCCGCGGGCGCCGGTGCCGCCTCGGCAGAGCAGAGCCGTGGAGACGCCGGAAGTGATGGTGGGAGGGGGGAGGCGCCGGGGGAAGCCTCGGAGGATTCTTCTGGACTGCTTCCTCCTCCCTGCAGGACTCCGCCTCCCTCCACCTGCAGACTTCTGGACGTTCGTGGACGGAGGCGGAATAGATCGTCCCCGTGCGGCCCGTGCCTTTTTCCGGGAGCAGCAAATCGGGTCGGATGTATCTGGACCGACCCGATCCGCTTTATTCGGTGCGGATCCTCTCTGGAGTATCCTGGTTTTGAGATCGGGTCCAGGGAATTAGATCCGGAATCGGGATGGATTCCAAACGCTACCACGTACAGGGGTGTCAATGGATCTGGTAGATCCGAAAGTCTGATCCTGATCCGGAGGCTAAAACCGGATTCGGTCATATATTGTGATCCGAAAAGACATTTCGGTGCATTTTTAAATCCTCAATTGCCGGTTCTCGTTCCGGGGCTCCCCGATCCGAAGAAGCCCGTTCTCCATTTCCCTCCGTCGCCATTCTCGTCTTCGCCTTCTTCGCACAGAGGAGATGAAGCGGCGTTCTCAGACCAGGCGCCACACCCTACCGCCTCCGCCTCGTGTTTCTCCTCTTCCAAGGCGGCCTCCTTCGTACTGTTGGCGTCTCCGACACACACACTCCCCCCTCCCTCTCCTGTCTCTCCTCTTCCCTCTCCCTTGCTCTGGGTGATCGCATTCCCCCTCCCAACTCATCCTCGCAGCGGGAACTCTTCTCCAAGTGTCGGTAAGTGTGTTTTATCCCCACTGCCGCCCGGATGGTTACTGTTCTCCCTTCCTGCTTTCTTTTCTGGGTTCTGCTCCCAGTCCCCTAGGGTTGATCGCGCAAACGGCATGAGCGCATCGGGTGGGTGTCGATTCTTCCTCGGGCATGTGTCTGTGGGCAGGTGTTCGTTCGTTTCTCATAGTTGCCGTTCAAATCTGCTTTTGTTTTTGTTTCCACCCCCCCCCCCCCCCCCCTTTTTTTTTTCTTTGTTTCTGGAATCAAGACCCGGATCAAATTCGCCTTTTTTTTTTCATTTCGTTTTGATGCTCTGATCTTGTGTTTTTGGGAAGTAAACCTCTTCCCGACCGTCCTTTTAGTGTTGATCTCAATCGGATGATGATCTTGTAAACCACAATACCAAAGGAACCTGGTTAACATGTGCTACATGATATGCAAAATTCTTGTTTTCATATATTGGAGGTGTGTCGATGTTTAATACTCTGCAAGTTCACGAACTCTCAGAATGTTGGTAAATCGTAATCCTGGGTACTTGGTATCTTTTTCAAGGTGAATAAGATGGCGTGCAGATTAGCTTTTCAAGGAGACTCTGGACGAGGTTGTCGGGGGAGGACGAGGAACCCGCCGCCGCCGCTGCCGCCACCCCTCTGGTCGTCTCCCGACTCCAGGACCCGGACTCGGCCCTGGCCTTCTTCGGCTGGGTCCGGGACCGGGCCGGCGGCTCTCTCCAGCCAGCCTCTTATGCTGCCCTTCTGAAGCTCTTCGCCGGATCAGGTTCTTAGCGTCGAAGGTGGACGATCCCGTGCAGGCGAGGGAGGGGAAGAGGAGGACGATGACGGCGGCGACTGAGGTGAGAAATCGGATTCGGATCTTGACCGAATCCGAAAGTCAATTTCGGATCTTAATCCGAATCCGACCCGAAATGTGTTTTGATTTCGGATCACACCGGATCCGACCTGGATCCGGTCTGTTGACACCCCTAACCACGTACCACTTTTATCGACCCCCGCTCGAGCCGCGGGCAGACCGCGACGCGGCGGAAAACCGGACTGCACGCCTCATCTCCGCCCCCCGGCGACGCCACCCTCCTCTCCCAAACCTGATCGAAACCTTCGGCGAGCACGAAAGGGAGCGTTCTTGCTTGCGGTGAGCGGAAAAAGGAGCCTCCTTTCATCAGGTTTGGCAGCTGCCTGCCTTCCCCTTCGCCGCCTTCTTCTTCTTCGTCCAGTGAAACCTGCTCGCTTTGTTCTGCCGTCTCCTGCTTCTCTCTCTGTGACCCAATCTTTCCGTTTAGGGAATTTCATTGATTGGGGGAGGCCTGTGGCCTCCGTTTCCGTGGTTTTGCTTTGGAGATTTTGGTGCAAGATGGTGTTTTTCTTTTTCTGCTATCGGTATATCTTGTGTACAATGGCAGGCGTCTCATTTCTTCTTCATGAGTTTTGCTTTTCGGTGGAAGGAGCCAGCGGATTCGCCAGTCATTTAGTATACCGTTGATGGCAATCGTACCGTGTGGGAGTACATGGGCGGCTCAATGGGGAGTTCGGCCTCAGCTCACGCCAGCATCTTCCTGCCGGCAGGGTGTGGCGTGTTGTTATGTTGGCAAGTTTTTGGCATCCAGAAATAGGTGAGCCTTTAGCTGCCTTTGCTTCTTACAGATCTTCATGTTGGCTTGTGCTTTCTTTTTGGGGAAATGCTGAGTTCTCTTGTGTATTTCTTTCTGCGTTATTACGCTACTTTTGTTCTGTGTTATAATTTTGGTGAGAAACATACGAGGCATCCTCTTATTCAAATCTTGTGAATTTGGCAATTTGCTAAATGCGTTTTCTCATGATTTAAAGTCCTCCTGTGAAACAACAAACGATGGATGCGATCAGCTTCTATCGTACTATCTGCATACATGGCTAGCACGTTCCTCTTTTGCGCATTTTGTTTTTGGTAGTTTATCATGCTTTTGTGATTTTCTGTGATTATTACCTCCATTATTCTATAAGAGAACAAGCTATACTGGAATTACAACGCCAAAAATAGCATATAAACTTCCGTCTGAGGTGTGTAGGAAGCTTGACTAAACATCACGAGAAATGCCATTTAAAAGAGTATCATTTTAATGAATGAGGTGTAGGACATTTTAAACATTATGATTTATAAATGACAAATGTGAGAGATCTATTCAACTATGTGAAAATTCAAACCCTCCACCCCCCATCATTTGTCTTCAAGTTTCCTAGTCCTAGTTTCTATATGTTCACATCATGCTATGTTTTGTGGTGGGCCTGGTGGCTTACACATATGAGGTGCTGGGAAGCTGTCATTTAACACTTTTCCCTTTCCAATAATTTCTTCATTATGCTTCATGTTCCGTGATCTTATACATTTACCTTCACCAAGAATAGGAGCTCCAGCCTTTATTTGTGTTGGTTAGCTCCTTGGTTCTATGCTTCTCGTTGGAAGATGAGTCATTAGGCAAGCTTCTTTAGCACATAGTTATATCGATGCTTGAAGGACTTCAAATAGTTGATGTGATAGTTGCTACAATTTCTCTTTCCTTTTGGCCACTTGGCGTACACAAGGGTTTTCTACTTTTCTTGATTTGATCATCTCAGTGTTTTTTTTCCCTCCACTCACTTCTACTGTTTTGTGGGTGGAAGAAAGGCTTGTACATTTCTTTGCACGTGGTTTGCATACACTTATACTGCTGATGAAGTTGGTTTTTTTTACCACAGACTTTTAGCCAAAGGAAAACTTTTGGCTTCATCTTGTGCAAGCATGTTTGCACCACACTCCTCATCTGCTCTTTTAAACTCTACATCATTGCAACATGTTCGTCACCCTAGGGGAGCACGCCTCATTGTTAGTGCTGTTTCTGTAAGTATAGCTTTCAAAGACATTATCTTTCTCTTTAGGTTATGCATCTTAAATTATCAAGCTTTTTTTTCTTCATTATGCACAGGATTACTATTCTGTCCTTGGTGTCTCAAAAAATGCCAGCAAATCTGAAATAAAAAGTGGTAAGTACCTTTCACATTTGTTTCATTTTTTTGTAAATGTATATTGATAACTTTTTCTCAACTTGAGAAATATGTCACAGTTCATCAAACGAATTTTTATTAGAAAAATTACAAGAAAGCAACTCCCTTTTAGAAAGCAGACACAAATTTCTTTCCATCCCCACCCAAGCCAATAGGACAAGATGGCACAAAATGCGGCACTGATAGTAAAGGATGTAACACAGCTCCATTGAGGATAATCCAAAACAATCAGAAAAACTTTACGCATTCAGCAAAGAATGTCAGAGGGTGAAACTTCTTCAATTCTTCGCAGTTCTAAAAAAGGATGCATCTTATCACGTCTCATTTACTTTTCTCCTTAACATTTGCCCTTATAATTCTAGCTGTAATCTCATATTCATAATAGACATTATGACTCGTGTAAGTGGCAATGTCCTAGACCATCTACATCTAATACCACTAATCACTTCAGCATTGAGGTAGCCAGACTTCTCAGGGCTTCCTTTGATCCTTTCTCTATACAATTGGTAATATCCTTTTTAATTTCTTATATACTCTTTTCTAGTGTAAGATACTGCATGTGCTCAAGTTCTATGTGCTCCATTAATGGAAAAAAGCAATAGGCATAGATGTGACACCGAAAACCGAAATTTAGGGATTTGATATCAAATAAATTGAAGCAACTTTTTAGCTAGATGTTCATGGCTCTGTCACCCTTCTTCAAGTTTAAACAATGCAGTATTATCTCTGATTGGATTCTTTTAGGAGGCACTTTGTGGAAATGGATTTATGATAATCCATCTGATTATTTATTTTCATTTATTTTTATCATGTTATCATGTATGTGCAAGTGCATATTACAAATTCAAGTCTCACCAAGTGCTAGTCAAGTTGTGGGGGTGAGAGATGAATCGACAATCGTAGAGCGCAGACGTGCCAGTCACGTGAGCGACTAAATATTCTGCCTCCGAGAGTCGCAGCGGCTCGACGTTTTTGCTGTGAAAACCCCAAAATAGCCACAGCCTGTAGATCTGCAAACAACAGATGACTTTCTTTTCTAGGGTTAAAAATGTAAAAGCTTAACCAATCTTTTCTGTAGATCTGCAAACAACAGATGGCTTTCTTTTCTGTCGCAGGATGCCCTTCCAAATGGCCAACACCGCCTGACATGTCTCGGGTGGAATCCCGAGACATGTTAGAGTACCCCAACTCCAATTGATTTTGCAAAAGCACACCTTATCAACATTGTTTCCAAACAGTGTTTAAGTCTCTTTGCGCAACGACGTTAATTATATCTCTCGGAGAGAGAAAATTCTTGATTAATCGTCAGGTTAGATAGCTTTATGGCCTGAAAATAAACGTGCAAAAGAGCATCTTAAACTTAAGCAGGGATTGCAATAAGAAAGATAGCTATTTGATAGTGTTTAATTTATTGTGATCATTATCATCTTATTTATTATCATTTGATTTATTTGTTTATTTACTCCCCTTTTTTATTTATAAAGTAATTATGTTGTGCTCTCTTTGTTCTATTTGGAAAAGATGAGGATCACAACTCTGCTCATGATTCAGCACTGGTTGGTCACCATATGTTCAATCAGCAACACATGCACATCACGTTCAGTTGGCAAGACATACACATCACATTCAGTCGGCAACATGTGCATATTCAGAATATTGAAATCAGTGAGATGGGCTCACTCGGTAGTCCTACTGATTGGGAGCTGCCAACTCATCGCCAGTGAGATCTAATGGCTTGTCACATTTAGAAGCGTCACCGAATCAATTTGGGCTTCAAGAGCATATGCCGACTCATCGCCCAAGGGACCCGTAAGCTCACGATATTCAAATGCATTGCTGGACCGATGAGTCGGAATCTTGTTGAAATGTTGCCGACTCACCTATCCAGTGAGGATTTGGAGGGCTCATGCCTACTCAAATGCGCTGTAAAAATCTAGCAGCACTTGATGGGGAGTGAGAAGCTACATAATTGGTTTGGCCCATTTGGAGATTTTTTATTTTTCAGTAATTTTGGTGCAATTTTTGCACTATTTTTATGTCCAAAGATAAAATCGTCCGAAAGGGTCATATTAGAGTCCAATTAGCTTTTTATTGTGTAATTTTCATTTCTTTATTTGAGTCAAGTCCTATATGGGTAGGATTCTCTATTTTCCTTTAGGTTTCTAATATGTTAAGTCTTATTAGGGATAGAAGACTATCTTTAATTTGAAGTCCATTAGGATTGTGAAGAGCCCAAACCTATATAAACACATGTATTGCTCTCTTTTGAGAGAAGTTGATTGAACGAATGAAAGAAGAATTTGTAGTTTTGTTCTCTGCGATAGAGAAAGAGTTTTGAGAAAAAGTACCACCCCAAGGTGGTCCCTGTGAAGGGGAGGGTGCGAAGCCTACACCCCCACCTTATATCCTCTCTTCGGTGAGACTCCAACTATCTTTCTCTTTTTCTTCCGCTGTCCCCCACTCTGTCCCTCATCAATTTTGGTATCATATCAAATTTAGATCCCTCCGCGTCATCTTCGTCCTCCCTGTTCTTCATCCTACTCCGACATAATCTTCTTCTTCTTCTTCCTCTGCACTCTACTTTTTTGTTGTTTTTTTGCTACTGCTGTCTGTTGTTGTTTCTTCTAACACTCGCATGGATGGCAAAGTCGGGGGTCGAAATCGGCTCAGCTTACCTTAGCTACATCTGATCCCCTCCACTTACCTTATTTACCTGAACATCATTTAAGTAAATATTATATTTGTAGTTTCATTTACTTAAGATATTATATGTAAATAAGGAAGTACCCCCCATTTGAATCCAATAAAAATATCAGAAAAATCATTTCTCTTACAAATAAAAGTCAACTCTCTCATCCAAGGAGAAAATTGCGATTTTGGTGGTTCCATCAAAATAGCGACTTTCTAATCTTTCATAATTTGGTATATTTAAAATTTTCATAATTCAAATAAATCCAATAGAATACTAAAAATCTAAAGTACGGTAAAAAATAGTCAAACGTGCATATGACTTCTCTAAGGGAGTCACTCTCCTACTGACAACACTTAGTTTGCTTGAGACATCTCAGGATTGGTCAAACCTAAACTATCATCACCTAAACTCATGAGATTTTTCAATTTTTAATTGAAAAGAAACTAGAAAGTGACAATTCTCACGAGTTTGGAGTATGATAGTTTAGGTTTGACCAAATTCTGAGAGGTCTCAAGGAGACTAAGTATTGTCAGTAGGAGAGTGGTTCCCTTGGAGAAGTCATATGCACGTTTGACTTTTTTTTACTGGACTTTAGATTTTTAGTATTCTATAGGGTTTATTTGAATTATGAAATTTTTATATATGAAAGATTAGAAAGTCGCTATTTTGACGAAACCACATAAATTACGATTTTCTTCTTAGATGGGAGAGTTGACTTTTTATTTGTAAGAGATATGATTTTTTATGATATTTTTATTAGATTCAAATGGAGGTACTTCCTTATTTACATGTAATATCTTAAGTAAATAAAATTATCGTTGCTCTGTATTGTATATGAACATATGTGCAACTAGATTATGAATATACCCAAAATGTTCTATTATTATATATATTTTAAGAGTTTTCTCTGATTTTTTCCTTCATTTTTTAACTTGGCCGATCTTCGGATCGGGGTCGGCTGGGTCCGATTCAGCACCCCGATCCGACTCTACCATCGATGCGCTCGCCACCCCCACCCGAGCCTGTCTCCCGTGCACATCGCCACCTCGCGGCGTGCCATCGTTTCCCCCCATCCCACCCCCCGTCCTTTGCATTGTGACCCAAGCACACGCGCAGGCCAACCTGCAGCACCAACGCACCGTAATGTCGCGCCATGAGGGTTAGATAGAAAAGGAAAATAAAAGAAAATATAGTGGAAGGAGTGAAGAATACGGCTGTGTGGAGAGCTGCCCTCCACATCCGACAGAGTTGCCATTACCGATGGCCCCTTTAGCCCTCACCGCTGCTGCCGCCAACTTCTTCTGTTGCAACTACCTCCTCCGTGTTGCCTCCGGCAGCCCCTGTCGGCACCCTGTCGCTGGGCTCCGTCGCCCTAGCTCCGCTGGCTGTCTGCGCCCCCCACCCTCTTGGCACCCCCTGTCACACCCTCGTTGCTGGCTCCCCTATCCACCGACCACCTGCCTCCCTTCTCCAGTGCTGCCGCCCCCCCCCCCCCCCCCTTTCTATTTCTCCTCCCTCCGATAACCTCTCTCTACTCTTCCCCTTGCTTGGTTCTTCTCATTGAAGGCGTTGGAGAGAGGAGAGAGAATCGAAAGAAGGAGAAGGGGAAGACAGGGTTGCCCTCCATCGGAGCCGCCACCGGTGTCTGCCGTAGCCATCATCATTGTCGCCGCTGCCGTCTCAGTCGCCGGAGCTGCCATCGCCAGCTCTGCCACCCACCTTGACCCTGCCGTTGCCAGCTCCGCCAGTCCCCTTGGCCCTACCGTCGCCTTCTTCCCCTATCTTGCTCTCCCTATGCGAGGATTAGGAGGAAAGAGGTGGAATGAGGAAGAGGAAGGGCCCGAGCCCTTTAAAGTAGTCAACAAATCGGGTTTGACCCGATTTTGGCCAGACCCGGTCAGCTACAGTGCACTTAGACTGCTATCGCACTGCCAGCATAGGGGCTTCGTTCGTACACCGATTTACATGTCGCTTGCGCCGTTGTGATCGTCTCGACGAATCTAAATCAGTCGGTAATCGGCCCCCTGCAGCAGTCCATCCAGTTTCACATCAATTTGGGTAATCTCTTACACATGTCATGCGCCACATGAGTTTTAGCTTCGTTGTCTGTCTACCAAATGAGAAGCAGACAAAAATAGTATTCGATGAGGAGCATCAGAACAATTATATTTCTTAGGCTATTGTTGATATTTTATTGCAAACGGTGAGATTATTGTTGATAGTGATCAAATTTTTGTAGAGTTTCACCTAAATTTTTTAGGTAAAACTCAGATGAAATCAATTAATTATTTTGATAGAGCATGGTGCACTATTGATCCCTCAAGATCTTACACTACTTTGGGAAAGGAGTGGTTGGAAGAGCAACATGTTGCCATTGACTCAAACTGGTTTATGTGCATTATCCAGCCACCGCATTTAAGAGGTAAAATTTGTTTTCCCAAGTATATTTCTACTACTGTCAAGCCAGTGCTTCCAGAGAAGACCGTGATTGATGAAAAGCCATTGGAGTTGGTGACTATTACTGATCGTGTATGTATAAAGACTATTTTTGTTGATGCTTGGGATCAAGACTTGTTCGTCGAGTCTGGATTTCATTTGATATGTGATGATGTATTTGAGATAAGCCCATCATTGACAGCTACTAGTGATCTGCAAAATTTTACTAGAGATCAGTGCAACTATGATATGATATGGTGCGATCTTGACGCACACATTCTATGCAGACTGCAACTTTTCAGAAGGCATATTGGTTTTGATATCCCTACGACGACTTTACTAGTGCATGACTTTGTTATTCTCCTACCTCTTGTATGGATATTGCGACACTTCGAAACTCGATGACGAGTTTTCTCAAACTAGGGGACAATGATGGGGAGCGAGAAGCTACATAATTGGTTTGGCCCATTTGGAGACTTTTTATTTTTATGTAATTTTGGTATATGTTTTGCACTATTTTTAAGTCCAAGGGTAAAATCATCCGAAATGGTCATATTAGAGTCCAATTAGCTTTTTATTGTGCAATTTTCATTTCTTTATTTGAGTCAAGTCCTATATGGGTAGGATTCTCTATTTTCCTTTCTTTAGATTTCTAATATGTTAAGTCTTATTAGGGATAGAAAGCTATCTTTAATTTGAAGTCCATTAGGATTATGAATAGCCCAAACCTATATAAACACATGTATTGCTCTATTTTGAGAGAAGTTGAATGAAAGAAGAATTTGTAGTTTTGTTCTCTGCAATAAAGAAGGAGCTTTGAGAAGAAGCACCACCCCAAGGTGGTCCCTGTGAAGGGGAGGGCACGAAGCCTACACCCCCACCTTCTATCCCCTCTTTGGTGAAGGGAAGGTTACGGTACCGGTCCACCATGATGGAGACGGTACCCAAAACGAGGTGTTTGCTGTATACGACGTCACCCATATAGCACACGGTGTTGATTCTCGAGACAAACTTACGTGGAAACCGATTATTATCGAGACCATAATTAAACCTCAAATCATCGAAGTGTGGTCAAACTCATTTTGGAGCATGATAAATGCCGGTTAACATGAAACCCAGACGGTGGTTAAACAGTGTTTAAGTCCATGTAATCGGACATAGATATCGTATCATCTAACCCATGATTTGATGGATCTTTTATTGCTGTTAAATCAGTGGCCAATGGTCAAGGGGATACCACTCTAATGATTTCTGTCAGTGCCGAGTCGGCAGCCAGCAGAAGAGAGGGCGCCCCATGAATGGCTTCTGCCTGCACGAGTCAGTAACAAACATTCTTCTGCTTGCACGAGTCAGCAGCAGACATTCAGATGGAGGAAATGGGGCTTGTGTTCCAGAAAAGCTGCTGCAAAGGGGGGGGGCAGTGAATACATGGGTAAAAAGGGGCTAAAATCATTGGATAATAGGGATATCCCTTGGCATTGGGCATGGATATTGACTACCCAACCCCTTGTTTATGGGAAGCCCCCTTTTCACCAAACCGTGGGGCCTTTAGGAACTATTCTTACTCTTTTTTTTATTAGCATGAGTAGCAATGTCCACCATGGAAAGGTGGGGTTCTAAATGGCCTTAACAACACAAAAGGGAAGAAAAAGTCATCAAACATGAGAATCTCCACCGTAGACAAAACAAGGGAAAAAAAGCGAGATGCAACATGGAAGTAGAAGCACGGTCTTCAAGAAGCATTTAATGGGGTTTTGTGTGGGTTCTTCATATGTGAAGGTAGGATGAGAGGCCCCAGCTTACATTCTTAAAGAACCCACATGGCTTTGCATTGCATTCCACGCAGGAGATTGGGGGGCAAAAGGGGTAGCAAATGATAAAAAAGAACAACCTTCAAAGGTACACAAGGAAGACATATTAACAAACACTAAGAACAAAAGGGGGGAGTGTGATGTGACTGGTGTGTACCCTTAGCTACATGAATGTAGCATGGGTTTCTCTTGCAAGGACACCCATCATGTCTCCATTCCCCCCCCCCCCCCAAAAAAAAAAACTTCACCATGGCCCAGGCGTTGGAACTCAAGAAGAGAAATGGAAGAACATATGATATTCAAATGGATGGACTCCCAAACATGAGAAAGAGAGCATCGGATGGAGTACAAAGCTTAAAAAAAAAAGAATAAAATAGAAAAGGAAAGAAGCATCGTCTCTTCACATGGTTGCTCACTCACCCCTCTCTTACAAAACACTCAGAACCCAATGAAGAAGGGACTGGGCGCTCCCTTCTTGCTCTCTTCTGCCGCAGGTGGTCCTCCGGGAAGAAGACTTTCTTTTTGCTCCCCAAGAAAACCTCTACCTTTTCCCAGTCCCTTCCTCTTTCTCTTTTCTGCTCTCTTCTCTTTGCTTCTGCTGCAAGGACCCTTTTAAAGAGGGGGCTGCCAGGTGGCCAAGGTGCCACCACCTTTTTGGGTGGGCCAAGCTCCTCCTGGTGGCGGTGCAAGCCATGGCACATTAATGGGCTGTCCAACCTCCAGAAAAGCCCACTAGAAATTGGGCTGTTGACACACCTCCATGTTTTTGACCCTCAAAGTCCCATATTTCAGCATGTTATTGGTCAAGGACAAACAATTTTTTTGGAAAATTTTGTTGACAAATTCTATAATATTTTCTTTTTGAAGGTGTACCTTCCTTTTGTCTCAGTTTATTCAAAGTTTGGCGTCTGTTATAACTTGTAGGTATCAGTGAATTCTGTAACATTTCTTCCTGCAACATGACTTGAATAAGTTAATACAGCTGCTAATAGATTTTACATTCTCCAATCTCCAGCTTATCGGAAACTTGCTAGAAGTTATCATCCAGATGTGAACAAGTGAGTTCAAAACCTCAGTTTATTCCAGATTGAATTATTTTATTCTGTGGGAGATTGTCATGTAGATTCATTTAAAGACGTGAAAATGTACAACTAAACAGTTCAGTGGTTTCATGTGGCATACTGATTGTCTTGCAATATAGCTGAACATTGCCTTGTGAAAAATTTGTTAATGAACATATAGTACAATTTGGAACATCCTTTCGAATAACCTTTAGAAAATGGACCCAATGTGGAAAGCCCTATGTTTAAGGAATAGTATGCTTCGGTAAAATGGCTCATCTGACAATTAATTTTGCTGTAGGTGGCATATACAGGATCATGGCTAAGTTCCACAAGGGAACCATATGCACAAGTGCATCCTGCCTAAAATTTTATCTTAGCAGTGACCTTCCTACTTCTGAAAAACTATTTTCTTTTGAATCTTTCAGGAGACACCAAGATAGAAGACCTCCAACATGAGAACTTTTTATTCTTTCACGTTAAGATTTGTTTTCCTTTTTTAAGCTATTGTCTGTTGTCTTGATAACCCTTCAGATTATGGAGTTGTAGGGCTACATCTATTCATACTAAGATCACTTCACAATTCTGGCAGACTGCCATCATGCAGTTATCTATATTGATTAATCAGGGGCAAAATGTATCTACTATTGGTGGTCTGGTGATACATCAGCTTCTTATGCTCTTACCCTTTTTCTGCACTGCCAGAGTTACTAATGATATTTAGGTTCATTCATGTTTATGCAGATTTTTGGTGGATGCTCATGATTATGATGATCGAGTTTTGAACTAGTGCTCATTACCTCATTTTATCTTATGTTGTATGCTAATGCAGAGATCCAGGAGCTGAAAATAAATTTAAGGAGATCAGTAATGCATATGAGGTTTTTTTTTTCTTTTGTTCATGATGATTATTCGTTTAACGTGCAGTGCACATTGAATATGAATAAGACCATCTAAGGTGTCATATACTACAGGTATTGTCAGATGATGAAAAAAGATCTCTATATGATAGATATGGTGAGGCTGGACTGAAAGGTACTGGTATGGGCATGGGGGTAAGTCTATTGAAAGCATTAATTTTAATGTGCTTCGGGATATCCATCTGCATAAATTGCAAAATTCTGTGTGGTACTACTATGATCTTTTTGTCCACATGCAGGATTTTAGCAATCCCTTTGATCTCTTTGAGTCATTATTTGAAGGCATGGGTGGAATGGGTGGAATGGGGGGGACCAGAGCTGCCAGGAACAGACCGATGCAAGGGGATGACGAGAGTTACAATCTTGTCCTGAACTTTAAAGAAGCAGTTTTTGGTGTGGAAAAAGAGATTGAGATAACCAGGCTTGAGGCCTGTGCGACATGTGAGGGTTCTGGTGCAAAACCTGGTACAAAGCCTACCAAATGCAGCACCTGTGGCGGCCAAGGGCAAGTGGTATCTTCAGCTAGGACCCCATTAGGTATTTTCCAGCAGGTAATGACCTGCTCTACATGCAGTGGAACAGGGGAATTCTCTACCCCCTGCAACACCTGCAGTGGTGATGGACGTGTCAGGAGGACAAAGAGGATAAGTCTTAAGGTCCCTGCAGGAGTGGACTCTGGTAGTCGACTAAGGGTTCGATCAGAAGGTAATGCAGGAAGAAGAGGTGGTGAGCCTGGGGATCTGTATGTGTTCATTGAAGTTCTTTCCGACCCGGCGTTGAAACGTGATGGAACAAATATTCTTTACACCTGTAAGGTCTCATATGTTGATGCCATATTGGGTGCTACGACAAAGGTCCCAACTGTGGACGGTATGGTAGATCTGAAGATCCCTTCAGGGACTCAGCCGGGCACCACACTGGTGATGGCAAAGAAAGGAGTTCCTTTTCTCGGGAACCAAACACAAGGGGAGACCAGTTGGTACGCGTACAGGTGGAAATTCCAAAGAAACTGAGCAGTGAAGAGAGGAAGCTGATTGAGGAACTTGCAGATCTGAACAAGGCAAAAACTGCAAACAGCAAGAGATAGCCCAAGCATTTTGTTTTCATGGTTCCATAATTCATTTTGGCACCTCAACTTGACTCTCAAGTATCCGGCGATTCTTTCGGAAGCCACTGAAATGGGTCCACCACCATGGTAAAATGGATTTTTCCCCCTTCTTTTTGGGTTACCATTTTTGGAGCTGGGTTCTGTAGGATGCAGTGAACATGTAATGCTAACTGTGAAGTACCTAGGTAGAACAAGAAATGATGGAATATAAAGGAGAAAATAGCAGGTAGATTACATTTTTATTCAAAAGGTTAGGCATTGCTGTTACCAATTTTAAGGCAGATTTCAAAGTGTGATGTGAATGGACGTCTTGTCAGAACATATGAACAGAGATTCAGCACTGCAGTATATGTCCCCTCAGGATTGAGTCTTTCTAGATTGTGGTGCATCTTGAAGCCTGGTTTATGAGGTGTCTCTCTTGTTGCTGGTCCCCTGTTTTGATCCTTCATCAACAGTATACAAGAAAGCATCCTCTTATTTGCCCCCTGGTTTGTGTGGAATTCCTTTATGATCAGACCATTTTCATGTGTACATTAAACGCAATCATTGAATGGCCTGTCTGAGCTCTTTTTGCTAAACAGGGCCATCAAGTGGTATGTTTGCCTTCTGGTGGTCTTTGGATTTTGCTCTGCCTATCATCATATTTTTCCATTGTTGCATATTAGGCCTGAAGCCACGAAACTTACTCTTTTCATAATTTTCACAAGTGTTCGTTTTTTTGGTTGTAGCCCAGTGCGCCTCGAGGGGTGGTCCAGGAGTTGGGCGCCCGTGTTGGGTACGAGTCCTGCGTAGGGCTGTCAATGGGCCGGGCCCAGGTTGGGCTTAGATGAGCCCAGCCTAGGTCCGACTCATCAATATGAAAGTCAAAGTTCGGCCCAAATTTGAGCAATGTCGGGTTGGGCTGGGCCCAATATTTTTACAAAATTGTAAAGTCCGATTAAGGCTCGGCCCGGCCCGAATACTTAAATGAAAATTAAATTAATAATAAAAATAATATATTTAATAATATAAAACTTATAACCTCATTCAATTAAATAGAGTTTTGATGTTCCTTATTTAATTTGTTTGAAAAGAGAGTTTTCAACTTTTAAATAAGTAAAATAACATAATTTCAACTAAGTAAAATTTAAGATTTGAAAGAAAAAAAGAAAAGAGAACGGGTTGTGCCGGCCTATCAAGTTGAACTCAAAGCTCGAGTTCGGCCCATGGGCTTAGTCGGGTTGGACTTTTAGGTCTACTAAAAATTCACGGGTCGAAAAGAGTCTTGCGGTTCGGCCTAAAATCGGGCCAAGTCTGCGGGCCTGTCAGGCCGGTCCGGCCCATTGACAACCCTAGTCCTGTGTAGGTAGCGCCTTGGGCGCTTTTCAGGTCTTTTCTATAGGTAGCGCTAAGCGTTGTAGGAGGTTTTTGACAAATTTTTGGTGGGTGTTGGGATGGCGGGTGGAGGCCCCGGGTTTGGAATCTGGGGCGAGGTGCTTTCGTTCTATACAAAGCTAGACAACGACTTGATTGTTGAGCCGAATAAAAAAAAAGACTCTTAATAAAACTCCACATGCAAGCTGCAATCGTGCAAAAAAATTCAAGAAAAACCTTAATTTTGGCTTCATGAATAAGGATCACTAGGAGTGAATACGATCCGGTTTACTTATATTTTTTTATAAATTAAACCGAACTGAAATTTTAACGAATCGAATTGGTTAAAAAAAGACTATTTTTAAGAGGTTGTGAGGTTTGATCTCACAGCCTCTCAAAGAAAACTAACGAACTAACCAACTTAGTTATGTGCTTTATTGTGAAATTATATATTATTTAATTTATATTATATATGTATATTTGGTTCATCTTGATTCTACAAAGTGGAATCAAACCGAATTAAAGAGATGCTCAATTTGAATCGAACCGAAGTAATCAATTTGGTTTGAATTTTCAAATTAGACTAAAATTTGAACACCCCAAAATCACTCCAAAACCTACATAAATCGCATTAGCGACAGAAAATTTTTCGTCACTAAACCACCGCTAACTTTCACCGTCAAAACTCCCAACACTGGCTCTGGCATAAAATCGACTCACAGACCCACGAAGATCAACAGAACTCTGACAAGTAAAAAGCTGGTAATTACAACATCCCCCTCCTCTGTCCCTCCAAATTGTAAAAATTACTGGAAACACAACACAAGAAGAGGAAGTTAACAAAACAAACTCAGTCAAATAGATAAGGGAATTGCTCTCTCATCTCTTCCTTGCACTTTTAAGTACTCTCCGCACCAATGTGATTCTCCCAAACAACTTTCGCTTCTTTTGCAACTACATTTTTTTGTAATATATATAAGATTCTCCAACATGTCATCACAGAGGAGACGAGTTGGACGGAGAGGAGGAGGACGTTGATTTTTTTTTTTCTATTGTAAAAATTTATTATATTTCTGTGGATGATTAATACTAGATTATTGTGGTGAATTTATTTATTTATTGTAGTGGATTTTTAGTTTACTTTACGTCATGTAGCTTGGTTCATTATATTTTTTATTTAGACAAGTTTTTAATTTTCATATATATTAAAAGAATTCATGTGTTCTTTGGCAAAATTACGGATAAAAAATAATTCCGAATGGATTTTGTGATAGAAATATTTTCTGTCCAAAAACCATTCAGACAGAATTTCTGACAGAAAAACTCCGTCACAAAATTTGTCTTAAACCCCATTACAAAATCTATTGCAAATTTGTGACTAATTATTTTGTGACAGAAAATCTGGTTGTCAAAAAGGCTGACTTCAATATTTTTCGACTATTTTTAAGATGGAAAAAAGTTAGGAAGAGAGATGTTGGAGGTAACAGACTTCGTGGCTATCTCTTCTTGCTTGGACGAAGATTCTAGATATATAGCTCATTAGTATACTCTCAAATCCCATTTGGGTATATGAATAGAGATGGGAATAGAATTGAATTATCCTTAAAACTCCTCTAGCTAGTGGTGTAACTCTTCACAACATCGATGGGGATTTAAGTGAATTATAGAAATATCTGGAAGCAGGGGATCCTTATAATGACCTATATATCCACTTTTCTATCCTCATTTCACATATTTGAAGACAACTTTTCTGTATCAATACTCTAATTACTCTTTTGACCTACATATTACTCTGTAAATTAAGAACCACAGCGTGTAGCTAGCAGCAGCTTCCTTCTTCAGCAGTTGTTAAGGGATGCCATGCACTAGCTTCCTTCAGCAGCTAGCGATGCCCTACTTCTTTTGGGAAGTGTTGGGCGAAATGCCCATTGGGCCCTCCTCCACCTCCTTGGGCGAGTGGAGGAGGCGACGCCAACGCGCATGGCGCGTTGGCATCACCCGAGCGCGCCAGCGCGCCCGGGCTCCCACCTCCCCCGCCTCTCGCGGGTGGAGGGGGGCCGGCCACGACAGCGCCTTGGGCGCTGGCGGGCTGGCACTGCTGCTGCTGCCACGAGGCAGCAGCAGCACCGTGCAGCTCTGCCGCCCTCCAGGCGGCAGAGGCTGCCGCCTCCCCCCTCACACCCGACCTGCCTCCTCTCTCCCAACCCACACTCCCTCCTCTACCTATAATACCCCCATGGGGGGTGAAGGTGAGGAGCATTCAATCCCCATCTATTGGATGCATGTGTGTGTGTGTGTAAGTGAGAGAGAGAGAGAGTTCTGCAAGTGTGTCTTGCAGGTGTAATCTTCTCTATGTGAGAAGGTTCTGTCCCAAGTGGGACATCGGGCATTCTCTTCAGGGTATCGGCTGACGGAGGTACGTCATCGCCAGACCTCGGATTTAAGGTGTGGTGTATAGATGACTCTGGTAGCCGTCTATCTACTCTGTGGGATTATCTGTTATTACATTCCGCTGCGAGGTATGTCCTCCTACTCTGTATTATTTAACCGCATTGATATCAGAGCATGTTGGTTGGTTTATTATTTATCTTTTTCTCTTGCAAACTGTATAGATGGCAGGTTCCACGACACAGTCAGACTCTGATTTGCACGATCAATATTTCGAGGATTGGTTCTCGGATGTAGATCCGGAGTTGCTTGACATCAACTCTAGTGCCCTAGCAGCGGATTACAGACAGGCGTTGGACCTGATCGACGCTGCGACCGGCGGGGGACAAGTGCACCGAGTTCAGATGCGCAGGCAGTGGCCAGCGGCACAGTGGACTCTGAGTTCCAGTGGTCCCTTCACTTCCTGGAATAGATACATCAGATAGTCTGAGTATCCATGCACCTTCTCCCCTGACTGTGTCAAACTCATGGTCCCCACCTGTTGTTGCACAGACAGCTTGGGAACCATGGCCGACCGTGTGGACCTTGCTTGTGCCCGTGGTACACCTCCTGCACCACCTCTCACTATCACTTTTAGGACCACAGAGGGAGATTTGGTTGTAGCAAAGGGCTATATACAGCTTTTGTAGAGAGATAGAGATACTCGGTCATGTACTGCGCTGGTTTATGAAGCGCAATTTTGATTTTCCTTTTTGCGCGTGAATATGTTCACGCTTGCATCGGAAAAGTACATGTACATTTTATATATGTTATATATAAATATTTTATATACAATCAAGCATGTTAAAGTTAATATGTTTTGTATAATTTTCTTTTTTTATGCAAATTAGTTTTGCATATGAAATATTTGCTCGAAATCATTTTAATTATATTGACTATCTTATATAAGTGGGAGATGATTGTAATTGCCTAGCTTTACTTTCGATTTTACTATATAAGAAATGTTCAATGTAATTAGTTTGGATTTCTAGAAGCAAATATAGATAATGTGTAAATTGATGTCAAAAAAACTCTTTTTTCTGTTTTGATATGTAGTGGTATACAATGGCTGCAAAAAATGTTATAGCTGATCTCAATAAGGGTGAAAAGTTGAATGGCACAAATTATGATATATGGCATCGTAAAATGCAATATTTACTGGATGATCAAGATGCGATTGATCATCTTACGGTGTCCCTATCACCGCCTATTGAGGGCAGTAGCAAAACAGACCAAGATGCTTATGTAGTATGGTTTAAGAAAGATCGTAGTGCGCGCTTTACTTTGTTAAGCGCTATGGCCGACGATCTTATTGGCGAGTTTGAGAACTGCGCCACTGCTAAGGAAATGTGGGATCAATGAAGTTCATTTTTGGTGGGACCTCAGTCACCCGATTAAGGGCTCTTGTTTTGAAATTTGAGACCTACCGGATGGACTCGCGCCACACGGTAGGTGAACACCTTAGGGTGATATCATCTATGATCCGTGATTTGAAGGCTGCAGGTCATGACCTCACCGATGAACAGCAGGTGCAGTCGGTGATCAGATCCTTGCCAGATGCCTGGACCCATTTGAAGCAAATTCTAACGCATAATGAGAATATCAAAAATTTTAATGATATATCTCGGCATGTGGAGTTAGAAGCAGAGCGCGAGATTGTGCATCGCGCTGTTACTAATGTCGCTACAGTAGCAGCGCTTCAAGAAAAAGGGGTCGCAAAAGAAGGACAAAGGATCAGACGCTGCACAAGATTCCTTCAAGGATAAATCTTTTAAGCGCCAACGTGGGAAACGTGGCGGCAAGAAAGACAAAAGCCGTCTGAAGTGTTTTAACTGCAAGAAGCGAGGCCATTTCGCTCATGAGTGTCCTGAGCCGAAGAAGGTAACTCACTTCCCCAGCTCTCCATGTACGTTTGTCTGTACACATGTTTTGACTGCTCATCCTAATCCTGTGTGGATCGTGGATTCAGGAGCAACCAAACATATAACGATGGATCGAGCAGGTTTCGTGGATTATCATCGGATTCCAGAAGGCATGCAAAGAGTCTTCATGGGCAATGGTGCCAGTGAAGGAGTCCGTGGAGTCGTTCATACCAACTCTATTTTGCGAACGGACGTACGTTACTTTTGAGTGACGTACTCTATGCGCCTAGAATCCAATATAATCTTTTGTCAGTTTCAACTTTGTCAGCAATAGGTTTTTGTTTATCCTTTTCTAGCAATCTTGTAACCATTGTCTTGGATAATGTCTTTTATGGACATGCATTGCTACGTGATGGATTTTATATCTTAGATTTGTGTGACACCTTTTCTAATTCTTCTTCTATGGTTATGCCTGCGTTAGCTCAAAAGGATTTAGATTCTGTGACATGGCATGCTCGTTTAGGCCATATTGGACAAGATAGAATGACTAGATTAGCTAGAGAAGGACTTTTAGGGTCACTCGCTAAAGTCAACTTGCCCACATGTGAGCCCTGCTTGGCAGGAAAAGCATGTCGTAAGCCTTTTGGAAAAGCTGTAAGAACTTCCGAACCATTGGCATTGATCCATTCCGATGTCTGTGGACCCATGAGTGTTAGAGCTCGGCATGGTTATTACTATTTTCTTACATTTATTGATTTTTTGCGGTACGGTTATGTATATTGATTGCTCATCGCTATGAAGTGCTGGATTGTTTCAAGCATTTCTTAGCTAGAGTTGAAAATCAAATGAGAGGAGTATCAAGGCTCTTCGAACAAACCGTGGACGCGAATATCTGTCGGATCAGTTCCGAGCATTATGTGAAGAAAAAGGTATTCGTCGGCAACTTACTATTCCATATACGCCGCAACAAAATGGTGTTGCAGAACGAAGGAATAGAACAATGCTAGACATGGTTAGGTCAATGATGGCGCAGGCAAATTTGCCAATCTCTTTTTGGGGAGATGCTCTGTTAACTGCTGCCTACATTCTTAACCGAGTGCCATCTAAATCAGTTCCTTCTACCCCATATGAATTGTGGCATGGCCACAAACCGGACTTAAATTGTTTACGTCCATGGGGATCAGCTGGATATGTTCATCACATGACAAGTAAGTTTGGGAAACTTGGCCCTAGAGCTCAGAAGTCTATCTTTCTTAGATATCCTGAGAGCTCAATAGGTTATGTCATGTATGGACATCATCCAGATGGAGGAATGATAGAGCGTGAGGTCCGAGATGTTGTCTTTTTAGAGAACGAATTTCTTAGTCTTGGCGAAAATGAGAAGAATCTTGATCTTTTTGAAACAGATGAACAATTGAACATCCTACCATCTTCCGGCGAAGGGAGGGAATATGTTCCCATACCAATGTCTGCCGAAAATGATAGGGATATTCATAATAGTGGGAGTGCACCCAGTGGGAGTGCACCAGCAGAAAGTCAAGATTCTCTACGTCGTAGCAAACGTGGGAAAGTTCCTCGTCGTTTTTTTGAAATTGACAGTGAGGTACTTCTTTGTGAACCCACGGATGATGAAGAGCCTAGATGTGTTCAAGAAGCTCTTGCGTCATCGTCTAGGAAAGAATGGGAAATTGCCATGCAAGAGGAGATTCTATCAATGTCACAGAATGAAGTCTGGGAGTTAGTGTATCTTCCACCGGAGCGTAAGGCGATTGGAAACAAGTGGGTTTTCAAGCTTAAGCACAAGGCTGATGGGACTATTGACAAGTATAAAGCAAGACTTGTGGCGAAAGGCTATACCCAAAAAGAGGGTATAGATTATGATGAGATATTTTCACCTGTGGTGAGATTCTCATCTGTTCGCCTTATTCTAGCTATTGTCGCGCATCTCGACTTGGAATTGTTCCAAATGGATGTGAAGACTGCATTTCTCAATGGAGAACTAGACGAGGAAATATACATGGCTCAACCAGAGGGTTTTGAGACTAAAGGCGAAGAGCAAAAAGTTTGCCGCCTTAAGCGTTCAATCTATGGATTGAAACAATCGTCTAGACAGTGGTATATGAAGTTTCATAAGACTATTATCTCATATGGTTTTGAGATGATTGAAGAGGACCACTGTGTGTATGTTAAGCGAGTGGGAGATAGTCTCCTCATTTTATCATTATATGTGATGATATTTTAATAGCTGGAAATGATATGGAGTTAATAAACGCCACCAAGGAATGGTTATCTTCCGTCTTTGAGATGAAAAGATGGGTGAAGCGAGCTATGTGCTCGGAGTGAAGATTGTGCGGAATCGCTCGGAAAGGTCACTGAGTTTGTCTCAGGAAACATACATTAATAAGATCCTGAAGCGTTTTCGAATGCACAATTCTAAACCCATTGATACTCCGCTTGATAAAGGATGTGTCCTAAGTACTTGTCAATGCCCCAAAAGTAAAGAAGAAATAGAAAGTATGTCTAGAGTGCCATATGCCGCTGCGATTGGAAGTCTAATGTATGCTATGTTGTGTACTCGACCAGACATTAGCTTCGCAGTGGGTTTGGTAAGTCGTTACCAAAGTAACCCTGGTCCCGCGCATTGGAAAGCCGTTAAAAGGATTTTACGGTATTTGCGAGGGACGACAGATTATGCTTTACGTTACAATGGTGGCGACCTGAAAATCATCGGCTATAGTGATGCGGATTGGGCTGGTGACCGAGATGAGCGTAAGTCCACTTCAGGTTTTGTGTTCCTGTTGGCTGGTGGAGCTATCTCGTGGAGTAGCAAGAAGCAGTCTTGCATTGCCCTATCCACAATGGAGGCCGAATATGTTGCTTGTTCTGCCGCTAGCCAAGAGGCGATTTGGTTGCAAAGCTTGTGCATCGTTTGACGATTACACCTCATCAGCATGAGGGTGTACTGTTATATGTTGACAGTACCTCGGCATTGGCCTTCGCCAAAGATCCCAAATTTCATGACAGATCAAAGCATATTGATATTCGTTATCACTACATTAGGGAATTGGTGGCAAAAGGGTTAGTGGAGCTTCGTCAGATTAGTTCTGTCAGAATGATAGCAGATCCACTAACGAAACCTTTACCCAGAGAGAGTTTTGTGACCCATTGTGGATCTATGGGCCTTTGTAAATTATAATTTACAATGTTTTGACATCATTAAAGTTTTGTTCATCATAAAATGTTTATATGAACAATTAATTACTTTATACATTGTTAGAGTGTCACCAGGCTAAGAGGATCAGCCCTCTCACACGGGTGATCCGCCTTTGACGCTTATTGATAGCGAGCAAAGATGAGGCACTTGATGTTGTGGAACTCTAGATGACTAGAGGTCGAGCACAATATCCCGAGTCTTGTGAGGATGCCCCTTGGCAGAGGCCGAGATGAAATCTGAATTAGTCCAGATTGACATTAGGATTATTGCTATAATCTATGTAGCCTGTTATATCGGATATGTGAGTCGCAAAAAGGCGCTAAATGAGAGCGACTGGTTTGCGAGACTCTGGTCAGTTGTATTGTTACAATTGGATTGTATCCGTGCGATGTTATTTGACATGCCCATATGAATGGAGGAACATCGCAACATGTGAATCATACCACATGTGTAATATACAACTGCATATGAGAATGATGAATGGTTCTCTCTTCATCATTGTGTGAGCTCATGAATCACGCTTGTTAGTGATTCTTGATGTACCCCTAGTGACCTGCAGCGCTATGCCATGACAAGGAAGCTTAATGTCGCAACTTTAGCATGTTACTTAGGGCGATGGTTGATACCGTCCAGCGGGACATGTCTAGGAAAGCGGTTAAGACAAATTGAATTGGCATGAGCAGCATAGGGAAGGTACCTTGTTACTTCACCATGCTTAATTACTCATATCCCGGCCGGGAGACTCAGTTTCCTATGTGGTAATAGAGTCATGAGTGTTATGCTTTTAGATTTGATACTGCCTTCTGAGAGACACGGAGTATCAGAATCAGGTGAATATTAAGAGCCTGAGGTACATATAGAAATTAAGTGTTCCATTAGTAAGATGACGACTTAATAGAATACTTGTTGGTGACTCGGCAAATCTCACAGAGGTTGCACACTTTATTTTCGGTATGACCGTTGATGTCGAATGCCATAGAGAATGTTTGGGTGCGCCGTCAACCCTGTGTGGGTAAGTGGGCAGTGAACCCTAAATGGGCAAGTGGGAGCTTGTTGGGCGAAATGCCCATTGGGCCCTCCTCCACCGCCTTGGGCGAGTGGAGGAGGCGACGCCAACGCGCCAGCGCGCCGGGGGCTCCCACTCCACCGCCTCCGCCGCGGGTGGAGGGGGGCGGCCACGACAGCGCCTTGGGCGCTGGCGGGCTGGCACCTGCTGCTGCTGCCACGAGGCAGCAGCAGCACCGTGCAGCTCTGCCGCCTCTCCAGGCGGCAGAGGCTGCCGCCTCCCCCCTCACACCCGACCTGCCTCCTCTCTCCCAACCCACACCCCCTCCTCTACCTATAAATACCCCCATGGGGGGTGAAGGTGAGGAGCATTCCAATCCCCATCTATTGGCATGCATGTGTGTGTGTAAGTGAGAGAGAGAGAGAGAGTTCTGCAAGTGTGTCTTGCAGGTGTAATCTTCTCTGTGTGAGAAGGTTCTGTCCCAAGTGGGACATCGGGCATTCTCTTCAGGGTATCGGTTGACGGAGGTACGTCATCGCCGGACCTCGGATTTAAGGTGTGGTACTGTATAACGACTCTGGTAGCCGTCTATCTACTCCTGTGGGATTATCTTGTTATTACGTTTCCGCTGCGAGGTATGTCCTCCTAATCTGTATTATTTAACCGACAGGAAGATACGACTGTGAAATAAGTTTGTGTAGCAGCGAGGGCAAGGAGGACGCAGACAACTACTAGGGCGACAGCGATGAGCGACCCATGGATTGCTGAAGTACTTGTTAAGCGAGTTGCCCGCCACCTGCGATGGGCAACGTCACAGTATTCTTCCACGGCTTTGAACAGGGGAGCATTCGCATGGGTGTCGTAATCGATGCCCGTCCCTACGCGCAGCATGCGAAACATGTCAGCAGGCCACCTCTGCATCACTGCCCAACTTGCTCTCCATGATGCCGGAGCTTCGAAGGATGGCCACATTGCCCTCAGTATTGATCACGTTGTTCATGAGAATAGCATTGCTGCTGCAGTAGTCGCCCACATGCGGGCACCGTTGCTCTCCAGAGCAATAAGATTCCGGAGTTTGGAGCTGGTGGATTCTTCCACCTCTAAGGCTGGGATCTCTAGCGTTCCGTCCACGAATGATACCTTGATGAAAGATTAACTCACCTTATGCTCGTCCAAGCTCTTCTTCTTGAGCTGGATACCTGCGCCAACAAGATCTGTAGCAGATTTGATCATCCTGGGCGCGCTGGAATCCTTCTCGGGAGATACGAAAGGGTGCCATTTGCAAACGAAGACCGAGTAGGAAGGCTCCTCCTTTGCACGGCTCGGGTCGAGGCACAGATGGTAGAGGTGAAGAAGGTGGAGCACCTGGTGTGCTCGCGGGCATTCCTCCATTGGGCAGCTTGACGTCGAGGAACCTGAGACAAAGCTCAAGGAGATCGAGAGGCTCCTTGCAGCGCCTGCCGGTGAAGGGGTCGACCCAGCTAGAAAGCTCAAACAACTTTACCAGGACGAAGAAGGGGACCTGGTTCTCGAGCAGCATCAGGTCCCTGCGCAGGTGGGAGAACCCGCACCCGACGCTGGGAAGGAGGGTCATCTCCGGCGCTTGCTCCACGACTTGCTTCATCAGGTACTCAATCATGAAGCAGCCGTTGATCACCAGCATCTCCACGAACTCATCCCTGGTCATGGCGACGGGATGGCCGTACTGCTGCCGGGCCCACTGCTCGCACTGGCGTATGGCCTCCATGTAGTTCTCCAGCCGGTTGTCGGGGCTCCGCCCCAGGAGGTCGCGCAGGTACGAGATTTTTACCTGCTCCATGGGCAGCAAGTAGGCCTCTCTCATGATCTCTGAAGATGGGAGGCACCCTCCAAATAGATAGACTATCGCCTGCCGGTGGCCTGGGCGGAAGCGCGTTGAACTCCTCTTCGATCTCCTTCGTGAGACGATCGAAAAACGAGTCTGACGACAACACAGGACCAGCACCGAAAGCCATGGCCGTCACGAGCACCGCAGATCTGCCGCGCGCTTTTGGATCCGTTTGTTTGAACTTAAAATCACGTATCAGAAAAGATTTTTCAAACAAATTTTATGTAATTATTTATTTGGTACTATCGAAAAGTTAATTCATAGAATTTTTTACATAAAATTAAGAATTTTGCTATCTTTAATGAAACTCCTTAAACTATTTTCTTAGATTTTTTTTTTCATAAGTGTCACTACAATCTCCACTACAATGTCCGATGTTTAGCACCCGACGGTCGGCTCTCGGTAGTCGACATCCGACACACGGCACACGACACCTAGCGACTTGACATCCAGTGCTTGGCATTCGACGACCGGCAAACTGGCGATCGGCGTCCGACGACCTAGCGCCCGGCGACTTGACGTCTGGCGACCTGGCGCCCGGCGACCCAGTGTCCAATGCCCGATGACCCGACGCCCGACGACTTAGCGTCTAATTTCCGCCATCGAGTGACTGGCAGCCGGCGCCCGGCGACCTGGCATCTGGCGATCGACGGCCGACGCCCGATACCCGGCGACCTAACGCTCGGCGTCTAGCATTCGGCCATCGACGTCCGACGCCCGACGCCAGACATTCGGCATTCGATGACCCGGTATCCGACACCCAACGACTCGACGTTTGGTGCCCGAAGTCCGGCGCCCGACTAACCGACATCCGACGCCCGACGTCTAGCAATCCAACGTCTGACACCTGGCAACCCAGCGCCTAATGCCGGGCGCCGAACGTCGAGCGATCGGGTGGTCGACATGCGAAATGTATTTTTTATTTTTTTAAAAAATATATTTCTAATAAATATTTTACTAAAAATATCAAAAAATCTTTTCAATAAAAACATTTACATGGATAATTATTTTTAATTTTCCTATAAAAATTAAATCTTGAAAAAAATTCTTTACGAATATATTTTACAAACAACCAAACGACCCTTAATGTCCTCTAAGAAATCCCGCGGCATCGACCACAAAGGATGCCAAGTCCCAACCTAGTATGTAATATCTGGTACGTTCGGATCGAGGTTTACCGGGTTTAGAGGCCAGTGTGTGGCCCATTGGTTGTATGAGTATGTTCATATGTGCTTTTACAGGTTGGTATGGCTTGGTGGTAGGGTGGAGGGTTGGAAATTCCAGCCCAAATAGACCTCTACCGGGTTCATCAAAAACGCGACCAACACAGACGTCGCGTTTCTTGTATGAACGCGACCACCAAGTCCATCGCGATTTAGGACCGCTTTCAACGTGCGCGTCTACATGCGCGCCACGTGTCGCATGCAGGGGTGCTGGAGGTTTAATCGCGATGGCAGGGTACGTTGCATTTTGAAACGCGACGGCTTGATACATCGCGATTTAGCCTCTTTGTATTTTGGGCCTCCGCCCTTGGCCGAACAGTGCAGTTGCACTGTTCATCTAAGGGAGAAGGTTGTGAGGGTTTTCTGTGGGTCTTGACGCAATTTCAGCGTTTCGGCTGTCCGTTCGGCGTGATTCCGGCGTGAGGAGGTACTTCGGAGCGCGATGAACACCGAGACAACGTTGGTTTTGCGTTTCACCTGTTGGTAGGGAAACTTTGCCCTGTTTTCTCTTCCATGGATTGTATGGATTAGGGTTTAAGGATTTTGACGTGGAAATCATGTATGGATGCTAGGAAGCATGCTTAAGGTTTTATTTACATGTTTTTATCCTGCTTTAATAGCATGTGTGGCCATTTGGTACGATTTCCGGAATGAGGGTTTAGAGCCGATTTCTACTGTCTAAAAGGCAACAGAACCAGTCGTCGCGTTTTGAGAACGCGACAACATGGGCCGTCGCGATTCAGACTATAAGGCGACGGTTTAGTCTGTCACATTTCAAAGTTGTGAATGGTGACCACTGTGTTGGACGCATTTCAGAATGTGGCCACCCGAGCTCTGGGGCTCTATGGCCAGTCTGTCCGTCTTGTGTTGTGCACTGCTTGGGCAGTGGTGGTTATGCAATATAGAGGTTATATGGGGTGTATCGGCTTACACCGTGATTGGAAACTATGGTTTTGGCTTGGTGATGTGTGCACGGCGGGTTGGGTTGTTCATGCCTTCTCAGGTTACCTCTCTAGTCGGGTCCCTAGCACTGGGTGCTCGGGGTTTGTCCCGGTACAGTGAGTACCGTCAAGGTCTAAGTCGTCTTCCTGGACACCCTCACTCCTGAATTTGAGTTGTACGTCCGACTGAGGGAAAGACGGCAAGGGGCAGCGACTTGTGTTTGTGGGTGTGCGGTCGCTTGTAGTGCGCTCGTGGTTGGGAGACGAACACCGGTAGACGTACTGGTCTCCAACTAGTCCTGTTTCCAGTGCCTCACTTTAGGGTTCTCGGCCGGAGTCCCTAAAGGTGTCAGGCTTGGGCCTGTGGCTGTGTAGTCTGCAGGAGTGGTGTTAGTTGTCTCCACAATTCTTGTCTTGTTGAGGTGGAGCGGCAGCTGGACCTTTTGTCTGTGGCTGCAAGACTGATAGGTAGACTTGTGTTGTTTGTCCAGGTCTGTGGCTGGTGTCGTGAACCAGTTCTCATGACTCGTGTGTGGCGTGCCCTTCTGTAGCTTGTACACGTGTTTGTGGTTTACCGTTTACTTAGTATACAGCTGTAGCATCATGTGTAGGTGTTATTTATTTTAGATGCTTTACAGCTTTACTTAACCTATCTGTTGTTCATTGTGTTTATCGGCTTTGGGGGAGTTACCCTACTAAGCCAGTGACTTGTGAGACTCACCTTCTTCTTCTAAGAGAAGGAGAGCAGGAGGGTTCCCGTCCCTCATCTAGTTCCGGTCGGATTCATAGTGGAGTCGGGCTTTCACCACCAGCAGAGTAATACTTTTACTTGTGGAGCCTTGAGGGTTTGTCCCAGGCTGTTGTACTTGTTTAATGACTATGATATGGAATTGAGTATGTACATTTCATGTGAATATATGTGAGAAATGGAATCTTATATGTGTATAATGTGTTTCTTTATATTTTCACGGACACGTGTGATTGATATCCCTTGCGAGGCTTCGACCCAATCGCGGGAGGCGGAGTCGTGTCGGGCACGTTATTAGGTTAACGGGTCTGAACGGCAAGGACCGTCACAGTTGGTATCAGAGCAAGGTCCATGTAAATATGAAGTAATAGGAAATGTACATAGCATGTTCCTTACTATAGTCTACTGCTGGTAGTTGGCCCTGTTTTTGTAATGAATGCTTGTGTGTTGTGTGGATTTGGAATGTTGTAAGTGCAGGTTTATAAATGGCCGATACGAGAGATTGGAGAGGTGGTAGTGATGAACTTGAGGAGACCACACACCAGATGATAGAGAGGTTATGGGACAGTATCACTCAGATTCAGACCCGGCTAGACCAGTAGCCACCTGTTCAGCCAGCGGGAGACCACCAGTACAGGAGGAGGTAGTGTCAGCACCCGTAGCACCACTGTTTGGAGTAGAGGTACCACCTGTAGTACCTGTGCCTCCAGTTGCACCAGCGAGGTCAGCAAGTGTAGAGGAGTTCATGGTGTTAGTGGAGAGGTTCCTGGGGTTGCAGCCACCTACGTACTCGGGAGGTCCGAATCCGAATACAGCTGAACATTAGGTAGATGAAATAGAAAGGGTATTTGCTACAATTAGATGTCCACAGGCGAATAGGGTCATCTTGGCTACTTACCAGTTGAGAGGATTTGCACAAAGTGGTGGAGACTCAAGATGCAAACCATGTTCACCGAAAGAGCAGAAGATACCATCACATGGCCCGAGTTTTTTTAAGTATTTAACAACACCTTCTTTCCGGTGCAAATTCAGCAAGCCAAGAAGGAGCAATTCAAAACACTTCAGCAAGGGAAATTTTCGGTGTTGGAATATCAAATGAGGTTCATGGCCTTCAACAGTAGCCCCTTATTGGTCACCATAATGCTATGAGTTATAAGTATCTTTATTCGGGGCTGAGGCCGAGTTGCAAGTGTGTAGTAATTCCTTTGATGTGTGGGACAGTGGAAGAGGCAGCCCAAAGATCGCGATGTTGCTCAGCTAGCAAGCCTAGAGGGGGGGGTGAGGGGATTCTTTAAATTTGATTATCTAAAACCTGTATAAAAAACGTTCAACACACAAGGCAACTAGTTCGCTTGTTTAGTTGTGTGTTAGTAATAAGCAAGTAGAACACAAATAACATTCATTCACACATGAGGACATTATCCTGTTATCTGGTTCGGACCTCCTTTCTAAGTCGAGTCCTACTCAGCCACCTGAGCAACACCTCAGGATTTCATTCTATCAAGGGTACAGTCCCCTTATGGACACTTACACATCCAGTCCGCAACGCTGACCTCTCTTCACAACCTGAAGAGTACAACCCACCGTCCGATTCATAGGTTCATTCTTCCTTCTATACTAAGGGAATATAGCCACCTGTTACTAACAGTTCTTCTCTTCACACAAGAAAGGAACTTCTCAACAAAGATGAGTAAAAGAAAGGATGCCCCTAGATCAAGCTAATGGAACGATGCTCAATCTGAGTGAAGATTGAGAGAGAAAAGATCTACAATGAAGACTTCTCTCAGAACACTGCAGCTCTCTCAAAGCTAAGCACTGAAATGCAGAGAGCTAAGAGCTAAGCTAAAGGAATGGAGTGAAGCTTGGCTCTTCTGGATGCTCGCAACTTCTGGACCCCTAGCCCCGCGCGTCTGTGTCAGAGGGAGTTGCTCCGAGCAGAGGGCATGCTCAAGTCACGGACTTGGAGCAGAAGGGAAAAATGGGTGGGACAACGGCGTGAGTCGTTTGTAGAGATCTCTTAGCTGGTCTGGGTCTCCAAGGTGGTTCAGGCGCTCATCCGGTGTGGACCATCTAGTCTGTCTCACTGCCTCGCTCTGCGTTGGTTCCGGAGCCGCGTAGGGAGGTCAAGCGTGGGGCCGCAGTTCGGCTAGACTGCGGTGTTGTGGTTGTGTTCTTGGCAGTGACTCGCTAGCCTCAATCTACCAGAAAGGTTGTAGGCGGGAGTCGGCGGCCGTCGTGCAAGAGGGGTGGACTGTGTGTCCCTCTCTTAGCTGCCTGTGGCGGTGGCTTGGTTGCTCTTGCTGTGACGATGTTTCACGCTGTTTTCGAGATTGAGTTTCTCGTCGCCCTAGTTTACACGGTGGTTGTAGCCTAGCTGTGTCTAATTCCATGGGTTTGGCTGGTTTAGCCTCATGGGCCATGCTTAGTGGTTTTCGCTCTGCGGGTTCTCTCGAGGTGCCTTGTGTTGGCACCCAACTGCTGTTTCTGTAACCCGTTCCTTGGTGCCGTCCGTGGTGGCACTGTAGGGTGTAGTTCCCTAACCTCGTGGCGTGTCTGAGGTGCAGAGTGGTTCTGCTTGTGGGCCCTTGACCCTGTGAAGGTCTGAGATGGCCGTGCCTGTGGTGAGATGGTGCTTCTCACGTGGTTGCTTGGTGTCCCTCGTGGTGACACCTGGTTGTTCCTTCTCGACCTCGTGGAGGTCCGGGATGTTGGTGCTTGTGTCGTGAGACTTTGGTCTCACGTGGTTGCTCCGGTGTTCCGTGAGCTCCGTTGTCTCGGCAGGTGTGTGCCGAGGGTTTGATTCCACATTATGTTGCTCTGGCCTGACCCCGGTTGCAGGTCGTGGTGTTACTCTAGTCGCTTCCGCATGTGTTGACTCTGCTGGTTCTGCGGGAGTCGTGTTTGGCCTGACCCGGGTTGTGGTCGAGGCGTTTCTCTATTTCTGCTGCTTTGTAGTACTCTGTGGTAGGCGTTTCTCGCTTTACTGCTTTGTAGAGTAGTTTTGCTTCCTTTTGTTGGTGTTCTTACTGCTCTGGCTGGTAAGAGACTGGTTATCCCTACTGAGCTTTGTTCGCGAGGCTCACCCCCCCACTCTCTTCAGGTAGGGACTCGCTGTCGCAGGAGTTCGTTGCCGGACGGTCGTGGTGGCAGCTTGTTTGCCGTGCGTTGCCAGCCGTGTGAGTTGTGAGCGTGAGCGCTCTTGTACCGTGAGTTGAGAGTGTCATTTTTGCAAGTCCTCGGGGTATGCCCCTTAAGGACTGCACCTTTCTTTTTGTACTTGTACTTTTATTTGAGACATATTGTACATAATTTCCTTATTAATGTACGAACTTTCTTGTTATAGTTATTTGAATTCATTACTTATCTCACTGTACTAAATTCTAACCCTTCTGGGTCTTGGAATCCGTGGGTGGCGGCGCGACCTTCGAGGGTCCCTGGCGGGGGTCCGGGAGGTCGGGTCGTTACAGACACAGACTTTCCATCTTAGGCATGGGGAGATGAGTATCACGTTGTAGGATGTTGCTATTTTGATGGGATTACCAATTGATGGTGATGATGTTGTAGGAAACACTAGTTTAGATTGGACATATGTTTGCATGGCACTTTTAGGTGATGTCCCAGATATGATGAGACGAGGTTCTGTAAAATTATCTTGGTTGCAAGAAAGGTTTGCAGTTATCGCAGAGGATGCATCGGTGGAGGTTGTTAGATGACATGCACGAGCATACTTGTTACATCTTTTGGGTTGGACTATTTTCAGTGATAAGACAGGAAACTCAATGCCACTTATGTATCTACCACTTCTAGAGGACTTTGATCGAGCTAGTAAATACTCGTGGGATTGGTGCGATACTTGCTTATCTCTATCGTCAGTTGTCTATTGCATGCAAGTCGGATGCCAAGGCCATTTGTGGTTCATTGACTCTTCTTCAGGTAATTTGTCATTTAATGCATATTTATTTTGCCTCTAACAATTTATTGCCTCTTCTAAATATTTGATTTATTTTGTAGTTATGGTCTTGGGAGCGACTACATGTGGGACATCTTGATATTGCGATGCATCTTTTGGCACAGAACATGCCTTTGGGTCACAGGTAAATTCAGAATGTTGTATGACTATTTAATTATAGATATTTTACTAAGTCACAAATAAATTGTAGGTGGAATGTTCCGAGAGTAGAGATAAATAACCCTCGTCATATTTTGAGACTATATAGATCAGAGCTTGATCATCAGGAGAACTATCAGGTAAACATAATGAACCTATTGTATTGTACACAGAGGATATAGTACTTACACTTACATCATGCATTTTCAACACAGGTTAGGTGAGAGCCATACACTTCTGATATATTGCAGATATTACCAGCTGTTTCTAGGCAAGCATTTGATCTTTGGTTGTCTCGGGTTCCTGTTCTTTGTTTTTCTATTGTTGAGATGCATGTTCCAGATAGAGTACTTAGACAATTTGGTAGAGTACAACCTATTCCTGGTCCTGTTGATGCATTAGATAGTGTCACCCGAAAGGGACGTGGGCATATGGATTGGGCTATATATTTTGTACATTTTGTACAAATGTGGCATCATCAGAGAGATTACATTATACCATTAATGAGGACACTGTTGGTATTGGTAGAGCTGAGTATATGTCTTCATATTGGTCTATCATCAGGCAGTACATTGGTCGGCCAGGTTTCACTTATGATATGCGTTATGAGCCGCGTGATCACATAGAGAGGAGTTTGATGGCCTTCAAGATGATATGATATCGGATAGTGCACAGTCTAGATATATAGTCATGCAGATGTACATTGATAGTGTGCTATCTCAGGTTCAGCAGACAGATTCATCTACATCAGATGCAGGACCTTCAGAGCCATGTGCAGGTACGACGTCACAGCAGCCAGATGATGCAGGACCACCTCAGTTTTCTCCAGATGTTATGACATTTTCACAGCATGGTCTGTATGACCTAGGAGCTGTAAGGAATCGATCAGAGCGCAACGGAAAGCGTGATTCCCTCCGTTTGATATCATTGCCGGCGGTCGGAATCGAACAAAAACGGAGAACCCGCACGTAGGAAGATCCGATCTTTACCTTTCCGGGGTTGCGAAACTCCCGAATTCGGGGAGGAGGTAGCGCTGGAGGCGCCGGTGCTTCAAGCCGTTCAGGTGTCCGGCCTCTAGACGTATCCACGCGAGCTCCGGATGCAGACGGGGTCTCCTCGATCTCTACGCGTCTCCCAGATCTCAACTCCACCATGTGCCAGAGAGAGAGGAGAGAGAAGAGGTGGGGCGCCCTGGAGAGAGAGAGAGGAGGGGGCGGCCAAAGAGGGCCCTGTAGCTTGGGCCAGGGTTTAACTCTCCACGTGTATATATAGACTCTGCGGTTTTTCCAAAAACCCAGTAATGTCTATATCGGTCATCCTCCCAGTCTGCTCGGAACTCTATTGCGTATGACCCTCTAGGCTCAAGTGCTAGTCTAGTTTTTCAGCCCATTAAGCGCAATAACTCTTTATTGACTTACTGTAATTATTAATATCTCATATTAATTAATTACACAATCAATTATCGTCTCATGATAATTGACCGGGCTTCCAATCAAGTTGAGTGCCAAGCAACACCACTTGATCCTGGAAAGCATTGGGGTTCAGCAACCCATTCAAGGAACCTTTTGTGTCAACAGATACTACGTGACTATAATCCTTCGCTCGTACAATGCTCCGAGTGCACTTAGGGTATGGTCAACTGTCAAACCCTAATACGCGCAATCACTTGGATTAGATGCCGCTAAACATCAGAAAACTCCTTTTTTGATAATTAGTCATGCCCTGGCCAGGGACTATCAGGCATCTTTCCCTAGAGCATTCACTCTCTTATTACCGAAGCGAGCGATCCCATGTTGACCACACAATCACCTTCGAAGGTATTCCGCTAGATCCAACACTTACTGATTAAGACCCCATGGCTAGAGATTAATAGTTAAGGTCAAAATCTAGAAGTCCACCGACAAGGTATCCTTGGTGTCTCAGGTCTAAGACCCATCACACCACTGTGACAATGAATCTAGCTGTTGACAGTTAGGTAACATTACCATCCAACGATTCTAACGGATCAGTTTAGTGAACTCATTCCCAATGAGCACCTACAGATTCACCTTAGTGTCTCCACACAAGTGACTATGAGACCAGTCACCCATCATATGAGCAGGTGCAACCTGTACTAGTCTAACCGGATATTCGATTCCTTCTCGAATATCCTCCGACTAGGAACAATTAAGAATATCCTTAAAGGATATTAATCCATTATTATGATCTCATCATAATTAGTATCCATTGCGCAATATTCATGGACTTCATATGAACGATAAACGAATTACACATAATGAATATAAAGCCTTATTATTATTATTAAGAACAAGATTGTACAAGTTATGATTGGCTTGAGGACCCCATAACAAACAATCTCCCACTTGGACTAAAGCCAATCACCTTTATGTCTTAAACCATAGACTCTAGGTGGCGCTCAAACACAATTTGAGTCAAAGGCTTCGTCAGTGGGATCTGCAATGTTGTCAACTAAGGAACTCTTCCGCCAGTACATCTCCTCTAGTGATAATCTCCCTGATCAGGTGAATCGCCTCAGAATGTGCTTCGACTTCTGATGAGACCGCGGCACTTTCGCTTGCGCAATGGCCCCATTGTTGTCACATAGCAATGGGACCGGATCAGAGTCACCCGGCACCACACCAAGGTCGATGATGATTTCTTCATCCACACTACCTCCTTGGCGGCTTCAGTTGCAGCAATGTACTCAGCTTTTGTCGTCGAGTCTGCAGTGGTTTTTTGCTTGGAACTCTTCCAGCTCATTGCACCTCCGTTTAAGGTGACACAAACCCAGATGTAACTTGCTATCATCTGGATCTGACTGGAAACTCGAGTCAGTATATGCCCGAAGTTTCAAGTCCCCTCCTCCATAAACCAGAAATATATCCTTAGTCCTTCTCTAGTACTTAAGGATACATTTCACTGCCATCCAGTGTGTTTCACCTGGATTTGTCTGATATCTGCTCGTAACACTTAGAGCAAATGCCACATCAGCCCTTGTACATAGCATGGCATACATGATAGACCCCTATAGCTGAGGCATAGGGGACTCTATCCATGATTGTCCTCTCTTCAGGAGGCTTAGGAGACTGTTCCTTAGAGAGATTGATCCATGTCCCTTGGAATTTTTCCATGCCAAACCTTTTTGACATGGTATCTATGTACATGGATTGGGTCAAGCCAACCATCCTCTTGGATCTACTCTATAGATACGTATTCCCATACGTAGGATGCTTCTCCCAAATCCTTCATGGAGAAGTTCTTTGACAACCAACCTTTACAGATGATAAAATCCCACATCATTCCCAATGAGCAAGATGTCATCAACGTAAAGTATGAGAAAGTGATAGCACTCCCACTGATTTTCTTATACACACATGGTTCATCTTCATTCTTAATGAAGTCATGAGATTTGATGGCCTCATCAAACCTTATGTTCCAACTACGTGAAGCTTGCTTCAATCCATAGATGATCTTTGAAGCTTGCATACTTTATATGGACACTCTTTGGATGTAAAACCCTCAGGCTGTATCATATACACTTCTTCTTCAATGTTTCCATTGAGGAAAGTAGTTTTTACATCCATCTGCCAGATCTCATAATCAAAGTATGCAGCAATGGTGAGAAGAATTCTGATCGACTTTATCATAGCAACTGGTGAGAAAGTTTCGTCATAGTCAATTCCTTGCCTTTGACGATACCCCTTGGCCACCAACCTTGCCTTATAAGTGTCGATCTGTCCATCTGCACCGATCTTTCTCTTAAAGATCCACTTGCACCCAATAGGTACAATACCTTCAGGCAAGTCTATCAAGTTCCAACTTGGTGGTGTACATGGACTGCATCTCAGAATTCATGGCATCTCGCCAATTTCCTGACTGAGGACTATCAATAGCCTCTTGGTAGGTCTTTGGATCATCATCCTCATTATAAGACATGCCTTCACTGATTTCTCCAACATATCTTTCAGACTGTCTAGGTACTCTACCAGACCTACGCTGAACTTGTGTATAATCCTGAACAGGTTCCGGAACCGAGTATCATCTGGTGGACTTTGCATAGTTTGTGGATCTAGAACCTCTTCTAGATCTACCTTACCCACTGTCCTCCTGGGTAAGGTACTCCTGTTCCAGAAGACAGCTCTCCTGGCGAAAACACTCTTTGTTCACCAGGATGGTAAAAGTATACCCAAAACGTTTCTTTTGGGTATCCAACAACCTGCACTTATCAGTTCTGGATTCCAGTTTATCAGGGTCGTGTCTCTTCACATGGGCATGACAGCCCCAGATTTTAACATGTTTAAAATCAGGCTTTCTCCCCTTCCATATCTCATATGGAGTAGAAGACACAGATTTACTGGGACCCTGTTCAATAGATATGCCGCTGACTTTAGCGCATATCCCCACAGGGAAACTGGTAACTGCGAACGGCTCATCATGGATCGTACCATGTCCAACAAGGCGATTCCTCTTTTTCCGATACACCATTCATCTGTGGTATAAGGGAGGAGTCCATTGAGAAAGGACACCATTATCCTTAAAGATTGTGTGACTCCTGTACTCAAGTATTCACCTCCTCGTCCTGACTGTAGGATTTTAATGCTTTTTCCAATTGCTTCTCAACTTCATTCTTAAATTCTTGGAACTTCCCAAAAGTTTCAGATTTGTACTTCATAAGTAAACAAATCCGAACCTTGAGTAGTCATCCGTGAATGTAATGAAGTATGAGTAGCCACCCTTGGCTTGGGTAGACATTGGACCACATACATCCGAGTGTATTAGTTCCAATATCCTTGGCCCTATCCCCATGTCCACTAAATGGAGATTTGGTCAACTTACCCATTAACAGGATTCACAAGTTGCATATGATTCATAATCAAATGGATCCAGTATCCATTCTTATGCAACTTTTGAAGCCTATTCTCGCCAATGTGACCAAGCCTACAATGCCACAAGTAGGCAGTGTTCACACTATTCTTACTCTCTTAGGAGAAACATCAACATGGAGTTTTCATAAGAACATCAGCAGATACAAACTTCACCAAATTTGCTAAAGCAACTAGTTTAATTTCTCAAATAAACTGAACAACTATTGTTCTCAATGAACTTGTATCCAATTCTGTCTAAACAAGAAACTAAATAATGTTCTTAATGATACTAGGCACAAAGTAGCAATCATCTAATAAAAGTAAATCTTCTGAGGGTAACTTGAGCTTCACTGTCCCCACAGTGTGTTCACCAACACTTGCACTGTTTCCAAGCCTCAAGTTCACCTCGCCCTCGCTCAGCTTCCTTCTACTTGTCAGCACTGCACATCATTGCAGACATGAGAAGCACATCCAGTGTCTAAAACCCAAGATGTAGAATCTCTAATAGACAAGTGAAGATCTATCATATAGATACCTGAAGCTTCGCCAAGCTTCTGCTTCTCCTGTGCCTTCGTTGCAAGGTAGTCCTTGCAATTTCTTTTCCAGTGCCCCTTCTTCTTGCAGTGGAAGCACTCGCCCTTTTCTTCTCCTTTGCTTATGTCCTTCTTTTGCTTCTGCTTGGACTGCTTCTTTGCATTTCCTTTCTTAAAGGCTTGCATTGCTCTCCTCTTCTTGTTGGACTTTCCAACTATTAGAACAATGGGCTTTTCCTTCTTAAGGTTGCCCTCAGCAGTCTTCAGCATGTTTAGCATCTAAGCTAAACTCACCTTCCATGACATAGGCAATGTGCTCAGACCTGAGGACAATCTTCAGGTTCCTGAGCCAATCCGAGTAGCTCGGGCCTGTCAATTTGTTGGCATCCAGTATGCCACGGAGTGGGTTACCTGACGACATTTTTGCCTATAAAGGAATGTAAACACAATTAGCAGATGATCATAATAATAATTAAATCTAGATTAGGACTTTAATCAAGATCAGCTCCCACTATTTTTCGACAGACTGTATAACCCTCAGATATACAGAAGGGAAACTCCGACGGTCTCCTAGTGGGGATCGGAATCTTACAGACTCATAGCATGACCTTGTGGATAGCACAACAAATCATACTATGATCTGAAAGCGGTCAACTCTTGACACTTGCAACTCTTGCAATATCCGATCTTATTTTAGCCCCTGAATTTTAATACCTTGTGGATAGCACAACAAGTCATTAAATCCAGTTTAAGCAGTACCATCATTACGTAACGAGCATAGATTTGGATGTAGCCCTTGTGGATAGCACAACAAAGCTACACCGTTCCTCTACCACGTTTAAGGCATCACCATGCCATAGTTTTAGTCTGTCATCAGATTTAGCAAGCCTTGTGGATAGTACAACAAATTTGCCCGATCTAATGGCAATCCTAAAACTATAATGATGGAGGGCCACGTAATTCATTCTTAATGATTACGCTACGGCTTAAAATTTAACGAGGAGGGATTTTGACATATTTTATCTTGGTCTCTATATCTGCGTGCTATTGATATATAGAATTTGGAATATCATATATTTAATTATATATATCATAGCACATTCCACATATATCATATATATGAAGAAAAACGATGGATGATCATGGACTTTAACCTAGAGTGGCATTACCAGAACCAGTTGGTAATCCACAAACATGGCAAACATATGGCAACCCCGCATCGTATGCTCTTGCTTGATGTAACTCTATCTCCATGAAGGTCTTGCATGGTACTCTCCTCCATCTCCGCCAATCCGCTTCTTAAAATTATAAGTAACATTAAATTGGGCGCAGGCCCATAAATATACATCAGATAATAATAAGAAACCTTGAAAAAGTCAAGGGGAGTACATAATAGGAGGGAGATAGAATGTACAGTCCGGATTTAATAGAGGGAGAGAGGGAGGCACGCAGTCCTCATAAATTACATCACATGCCATAAACCATAAAAATCATCACATGATATCTAGGTCCATGATCATCCATCCACACATCACATGCATCAATAGGCAATTATCACATAATTACTTCTGAAATAACTTTTATTTCAAAAAATAATGATTATATTTTGAAAAACCATTTAACTAAACATTTAGCTAACATGGATAACATCTAAACAACTTTAGATAAACGCCATTCACCGTTGCTACATGAATCCACCAAAATTTACTATTAATTAATTTCACAAGAATCACATTCTTAAATTAATTAACATGTATTAATTAGATGAGAGGAAATAACTAAAACGATTTTAGATTTCTTTTAAACTAATTAAGCAGGGGTTAAACATATGAAAAATAATTTAACAGAGAGTTAAAATATTTTAAAACTCTTAAACTAATTTTCATAATTTTTGGTATTTTAAGAATTTTTATGGCTTTTAAACAATTTAAAAACCATTTAAAAACTTAAAAGGGGGGGGGGGGGGGGAAGGGGGGGCGGATCCGCGCGGGCTGAATCCAACCGCGGCCCGCGCGGGACCCGCGGGGGTCCGCCCGCGACTTACCGCGGGCAGACCCGCACGCGGTCCGCGGGGAACCCGCGCGCGGCCCGCAGGGAACCCGCGGGCGGCCCGCGTGGGGTCGCCCCCTCCGCCCGAACGGAGGGGGCGTGCGGCTAGGGTGAAACCCTAGCCGCTGCCGCCCTCCGGCGCAGGGCGGCCCTGCCGGCCCCGCGCCGCCACTGGCGGCCGCGGACGGCGTCGATGGCGCCGAAGGCCGCCTCCCATCGCCCCAAACGTCCAGAAAATCCCGAAAAACCTCAAAAATCGTAGAAGCGCTCCTTCTTGGATTGTCCAAGAAGCATGGCGGCGGCATCTTGCAGAGGGCCGTGTGACCTCTACAGAGGGCCAAACGACGCCACAAAGGGTTCTTCGTGATGTCCTTGGTACAGGTAACGATTCCCATGTACCAAACAGGAAGTGCACATCCCATGTGCGACCCAAGAACGCAGCAAACTAGGCAATTCATGCAGAACGCGAATCGACAGAAACACATGAAATAACATCCAAATGGCGCCGATTCCGACCGAGCCAGCAACCTGGCTCTGATACCACTGTAAGGAATCGATCAGAGTGCAGCAGAAAGCGTGATTCCCTCCGTTTGATATCGTTGCCGGCGGTCGGAATCGAACAAAAACGGAGAACCCACATGCAGACGGGGTCTCCTCGATCTCTACGCGTCTCCCAGATCTCAACTCCACCATGTGCAGAGAGAGAGGAGAGAGAAGAGGTGGGGCGCCCTGGAGAGAGAGAGAGGAGGGGGCGGCCAGAGGGGACCCTGTAGCTTGGGCCAGGGTTAACTCTCCACGTGTATATATAGACTCTGCGATTTTTCACAAAAACCTAGTTAATGTCTATATCGGTCATCCTGCCCAGTCTGCTCGGAACTCTATTGCGTGTGACCCTCTAGGCCCAAGTGCTAGTCTAATTTAGCCATTAAGCGCAATAACTCTTTATTGACTTACTGTAATTAATTAATATCTCATATTAATTAATTACACAATCAATTATCGTCTCACGATAATTGACCGGGCTTCCAATCAAGTTCGGTTCCAAGCAACATCACTTGATCTTGGAAAGCATTGGGGTTCAGCAACCCATTCAAGGAACCTTTTGTGTCAACAGATACCACGTGACCATAATCCTTCGCTCGTACAATTAGGAGTGTTCATTTTTCGGTCCAACCTGAAAAACCGAACCGAACTGAACGGTTCGGTTCGGGTTGAACAATGTCACAGTTTAGTTCGGTTTTGCACAGGGAAACCGAATGAACCGAAATATATATTAAATATATTTAAATAATAAATATATCACCAAAGAAAGCCTAGCCCAGTTGGCTAGCGCCTTCTGTTCCTTTGGGTGGTCCTGGGTTCGATTCCCAGGACCGCCCATCCGCCCTTTGTCTGTGTTTTTTTTTTTTTTTCGGTTCAAACCGAACCGAACCAATTTGGTTCGGTTCAGTTTGAACATAATTTCGGTTCAATTCGGTTTGAACAAAAAAAGGTCCAAACCGGACCGAATCGAACCATGAACAGCCCTACGTGCAATGCTCCCGAGTGCACTTAGGGTATGGTCAACTATCAAACCCTAATACACGCACTCACTTAGATTAGATGCCGCATAATAATATCAGAAAACTTCTTTTCTGATAAGTAGTCATGCCCTGGCCAGGGACTATCAGACATCTTTCCCTAGAGCATTCACTCTCTTATTACCGAGAGCGAGCGATCTCATGTTGACCACACAATCACCTTCGAAGGTATTCCGCTAGATCCAAACACTTAACTGATTAAGACCCCATGGCTAGAGATCTATAAGTTAAGGTCAAAATCTAGAAGTCCACTGACAAGGTGTCCTTGGTGTCTCAGGTCTAAGGACCAATCACGCAACTGTGACAATGAATCTAGCTGGTTGACAGTTAGGTAACATTACCATCCAGCGATTCATAACAGATCAGTTCAGTGAACTCATTCTCCAATGAGCACCTACAGATTCACCTTAGTGTCTCCACACAAGTGACTATGAGACCAGTCACCCTCATCATATGAGCAGGTGCAACTTGTACTAGTCTAACCAGATATTCGATGTCCTTCTCGAATATCCTCCGACTATGAACAATTAAGAATATACGCTTAAAGGATATTAATCCCATTGTTGTGATCTCATCATAATTAGTATCCATTGCGCATACTCATGGACTTCATAATGAAACGATAAAGGAATTACACATAATGAATATAAAAGCCATATTATTATTATTAAAGAACAAGATTGTACAAGTTATGATTGGCTTGAGGACACCCATAACTAACAGGAGCTTCACAGATACTGACAAATGAGGGCATGCCAGATGCATAGCCACCACAGTCTACAGTTGGTACATATCGTCACCAGCGACGTCACAGAGGTTCGACTAGCACACTACCACAGCAAAGTCAGTCTAATCTACTTGGGGAGACATTAGGCAGTATATCAGAGGACATAGATTCCGAGACAACACAGTCAGAGTCATGTGATGCTATCTTAGTGCATGAGACACAGTCACAATCGGAGATAGAGGTTGATGCACAGGGTGAGATACATGAGCAGTGCTACAGTTGTGGTCATGGTCGTGGTCGAGGTCGAGTATCTAGAAAGGGAAAGAAGAGATGGTTTCCATAGTTCTTTTGAATTCTGTGCTTGATATTTTTTAGTTGTGTTTTTCGTGTACATATGCTATTTTGATGTATTTGTGATTTAGATATGATGTATATGTGACTTAGACATATTATGTTCATTTAGTTTTCAAAGTTCGATATTAGCTGGCTAGAGCTATCTACGTTATGGAATTACAAAGTAGAAGAGAGATTAACCTTTCTATTTTGGGGAGATTAAAGTGACTCAAGTTCAAACAATATGACTATAAGAACCCTTAATGGGTCTACCTAAATGGGTCAAGAACAAATCAATATCCACAAAAATAGAACAATCTTCTTTTCTGTTAAAAGCCAGGAGCCCTTAGTCTTTTTTTCTGTTAAAAGTGGTGGACCGCTGGGGCGGAGGAGCGGTCGATCGCTCCACCTGCTGCGTTTTCGCAACCGCTTGTTAAAAGCGGTCGACCGCTCCTCCATCGGGAGGTTTTTTTTTTTTTTTTTTACATACCGGAGTCAGCATAGGCAATAGCAATGCCGACTCCAAAGTCAGCCTTGGCAATGCTGACTTCGGAGTCGGCAATGTCAACGCCGACTCCAAAGTCGTCATTGCAATGCCGACTCCAAAGCTGGTATTGCCTATGCCGACTCCATGCTGGCATCTGGTCTCCCAATCACTAGGTTGCCAACGTGGCAACTTGGTGACTATTTTGAAAATTAATTTTAGAATGTAATTATTTAAATAATAAAATATGATTATTTAAATAAAAAACCCAAAAAAATTTGAGAACACTTGCTGTTTACAAGTGAGGTGGATTTTTTTATGTACATATGTAAAATTCATACTCTTATATCTAGGGTCTGAGATGGATAAGACGTTCCTAAACTCTCTATCTCTCTCTCTCTCTTCTCTCTCTTATCTGTTTTTTCTTTTTTTATTTTTAACACGGCGAACGAAGTGGTATACTTCGCACGGACCTCAGATGGCGTCGCTTTCTCTACTTTTCTGCTGCCCAAAACCTTCAACGTGCCCTCCTTATGTTTGTTAAAATGTCTGTTCTACTTTGCAGAAGGGTGCATCTGCTCCGCCTCCACCTCCTTCCCACGCCTCTGCTTAGATCTCTAGCCACAACCGCCCCTACCGCCTCCACCGCATCACGCCCCACTAAGCGCTCCTCCTCCTCCTTCACCGTCGACTTCCTGGCCACCTCCTGCGGCCTGATCCCCGCCCAGGCCCTCTCCGCCGCCCGCGCCATCCACTTCGACGAGCAGACCCGGCAGCAGCCCGAGTCCGTCCTCGCCGTCCTACGCTCCCACGGATTCTCCGATGCCCAGATCACCGAGATCGTCACTCGGTTTCCCCGCGTCCTCCTCTGCAGGACCCAGAATATACTCGATCCCAAGCTGCGATTTTTAACCCAAGAGGGCTTGTCACCGGGGTTGATCGCCCGGTGCCCGTGGCTTCTCATGCGCAGCCTGGATGAGCACCTCCGGCCCTGCTTCGAGTTCTTCCGCCGTTTCCTTGGCTCTGCCGACGAACTTCATGCCCTGTGCTGCCGCGCCAAGTGGACGATCAACTTCAACCATAAGGCCACCGCGGTCCCCAATGTCGAACTTCTCTTGGAACAGGGCGTGGCAGCGCTCGAAATCTCTAGGTTGATGGTGTCCCAACCACAGACACTCATGATCAACCACGAGCGGTTCGCGGGGATCGTCCAGACTGTGCAAGATTGGGGGGTGAAGCCTGACAAGAAGATGTTCCTGCACACAGTACGGGTGCTGTGCGCGCTGCACAAGTTGACCGTGGCCGCAAAGTCGGAGCTACTTAAGAAGCTGGGCTGGTCAGAGGAGGAAGTTTTTAAGGCGTTCCGGATGTGTCCCTTGTGCATAGGGGTGTCAGCTGAGAAGATAGTGCGTGTGAACTCCTTTGGTAAGGAGGTGGGTCTGGGGCCATCGGATATATGTCGGCTGCCACATCTCTTAATGTACAGTTTTGATAAGAGGATCTTGCCAAGATATGCTGTGTGGCAGGTTTTGACGTCCAAGCGTCTGATTAAGCAGGGGATCAACAAACTCCTTTTGATGTTCAGATACTCAGAAGAGCGGTTCCTGGATAGATACGTGAAGAAAAACATGGATACAGTTCCTGAACTAATGGATGTGTACCTTGGTAAGATCAAGCTCGAAGGTCTTGACATTCGTGGTGATAAGAGCAGAAGCAAGCAGTAGCCATAGGGAAAGTGCAGCTGATGATTAATGCATACCATGAACCTCATTGTGATGCCAAAAACTGAACCATACTACGGGAGAATTGTGAAGGGCAACCAAACTGAAATATTTTGCCTTGCCAATAAGTTATCAAAAACTGGTGCATCAACTAGGATGATCTTTTCAGTTTGTATGAATAAATTTGACTTCAGTGGGTGGTTTTGAGGTTGATTGAGAAAATGGGAGGGCGGTATCTATATTTCGGCATGCAATTTTTTGAGAAGCCTGTTTGAATAAATTTCTATTCTGCAGGCTATGTGAAGAAGACAGTTGACAAAGGCTTATTGACGAAGGAATGTGAGAGTATATTCTACTTCTGCCTGTGCCTTTTGGCTGTGGTAAAATCAATTGGCTGTTGTATAGCATTTTAAAGACAAGTGCTCCGGAATCCTGTTGTTTTGGGGCATACTAACAATTAATTACCTTCTAATCTTTTCCTCATACTGCGTCGTATTTTAATGGAATGTTATTTCCTACAAATCCATGCTATTCTTTGCAGTATCATGGAAGCATATTTGAATGATTTTAGACTTTCTCTGCTTAGAACCCAAATTGATGAAGGCTGATTGACAAAAGAATGTGATTCTGCTTGCATCTCATATGAGACTGTCTCTTTGCATCATTTTGTGTTGTGACATGTTTTGAATTTGAAATTACTTCTGACTGGCATGTTAGATGTCATACTACTCGCTCCAAAGAAATGTGGTATTCAACCCTATTGGACTTCAACTGAAATGCCATCTATCTTGGCACCTCTTTAGTTATATACGGTTGCATTTCAAGTGGCTGACAGGTCAAGTACTAGAGTACAATAGGTTGAAGAGCTATGAAAGCACACTAATCTAATCTTTCCTTGGTAGAGAGTACCTCTTAATTCCTATTGGAAATTTCTCTCTTCTATTTTTATTTATTTATTTATTTTTACATATGTGTTCCCAGAGTCTGGCCAATTAAGCGTCCATCAACCTCTTTGGCATCATTCTTTTGACAGATTTAAGTTTGAAACGGTTCATTGAATTCAACTACATGAAAATTCAGTTCTGTGCAGGGCCTATATCCGGCAGTTTAAATTGTGTAGCAAGTTAACATATCATGCAGACTGACGTTCAATTGAATGTCTGGTGATGAGTTTCAATCCCTTAGTCTCGGTAAATACACTTTTAGGTGAGAATCTAAAAGGGCACACCCAATAGATCCTAAAATGGCCCTTTGAATTGAGCTGCTGCTTGTAACTTGTGCCAAATGACTGGGAATATGACATAAAAAATTAGGTGGCTCCTGTGACGGAGGGTCTTGCTTATATCCTGCAATGAAATATGACATAAAAAATTAGGTGGCTCCCGTGAGGAAGGATCTTTCTTGCTTACATATCCTACAATGATTTCCCTTTCCTTGTGGTCGTTTATCAGCTTTCTAGAGATGACCTTGTTGTTGGTTTGGTTCATTTTTCCACCAAGATTGGTAGACGAAACATTCTGCAATCCAGGCCCAGCCAATGCGAGAGAGAATGAGCTAATGCCTATTGATTGGTCGATTAGGAAACCCAAATGCAAAATTTTCAGGTTTCGATACTGTCTTTATGTATGTCTGGAAGTGCACAGTTTCTTTTTGCTGCCTCTAAATGTGGATTGCCCTGTTATGAAATACTACAAGAATAGACATTGGTTTGAACTTTCAGATATGTCACCTGAGTCTAGAGCATCAGCCAGATGGAGGAGTTTCATCAGATCTTGTATACCCTTGTCCTTTCTCTGGTGTGAGGTTTTTAGGGAAAAACATTACTTTCTGTTATAGGAACTTCTGACTCAGAATAAACACTTAAATTCGGTGGTAAATCAGCATCAGTTCAAAGGGATCCCTACTCAGTAAAAATACTATGTTGGAAGTATGGATGGTACATATGCTATGTTGGAAGTTGGGGAACCCTTCTATAAGCTCAACATCCTCTTCTGATGTTATTAGCCTTGCTCTATCTTCTATTCCCTTCTGTGATTATGGAGGGAGATTGTGTTTGAATCTACTAGTTTGGCATACCGATGTTTATCACTGATAAAATGGTCATAGAGCTTGGCATACGTATACTTACTATTATTTTGTAAAGAAATATACAAGTCTTGTGCTGTTTGTTTCTCATCAAAGAAAGGGTTTGTAACTAAATCAGCATTAAAATGTACTTGGAGATAATTTTCGAGTTAACATGATAAAAATTTTCAAACTTTTTAGGATGTAGCATATCAACTCCTGGACATGATTAATTCCTGTACTGCCTCTGTTCGAAGAACCTGATTCAAGGAAAGACCATGTCATGCCACGATCTCCCACTTGAGTCTGTTCTATAACATTTTTCTTTAAAGAGAAATGCTTACTTTTTCTTTTTTATAGGCATACGTTGGCGGATGCAAGCGTAAGCATGGACCCTGCATAGTGTCTTTAATTCTTCCTCCATTTCTCCACAAATCTATTTGTCTCACTTGTAAGTGAGTTAAATAATTGAGCACGTAACTAAATAGATGAAATAAATAGATTTTACGGAGAATTGTGGTAAAAAAAAATAAGGACATCATATGATGGGACTCATCTACCCTCTTATATCTACCAATCATGTCTTATAAAGTAATAAAACTATTGGTTTAGTAAATATTTCTCTTTGTTAAAATAAATAAGATGAATTTTTGACAACGCTGCGGACGAGTTGGTAGACTTCACGTCCAAATGCCTACGAGAAAACATTAGTCCCAGCACTGAAATCCGACCTCCCTTTTAACGTAGCAGCTTCCCTGCCCTTTCCCCTTCCAAAACCCTTCGCTGGTGACTTCCTCCTGCTTGCGAAAATGTCTGTTCTACTCTACAGAAGAGTGTGTCTGCTCCGCCTCCACCTCCACCTCCTCCCCACGCCTCTGCTCAGGTCTTTCGCCACCACCGCCTCCGCCGCCTCGCGGCCCACCGAGCTCTCCTCCTCCTTGTCCTCCTCTTTCACCGTCGACTTCCTGACCACCTCCTGCGGCCTGACCCCCGCCCAGGCCCTCTCCGCCGCCCGCACCATCCACATGGACGAAAAGACGCGGCGGCAGCCCGAGTCCGTCCTGGCCCTCCTGCGCTCCCATGGATTCACCGATGCCCAGATCTCGGAGGCAGTCGCTCGATCGCCCCGCGTCCTGCTCAGCAAGGCCGAGGAGAAGCTCGGTCCCAAACTGCGATTTTTAACCCGCGCAGGCTTATCCACGGAGTTGATCGCTCGGCGACCCACGCTTCTCCGCCGCAGCCTCGATCGGCACCTCCGGCCCTGGTTCGAATTCCTCCGCTGTTTCCTCGTCTCTGCCGAGGACGTCCGTACCATGTTCCGGCGCCACAAGTGGTTCCTCGACTTCGACGTGAAGTCCACGTTGATCCCCAACGTTAGCTTTCTCTTGGAACTGGGCATTGCGGCGCCTGCTATCTCGAGGCTGATGGTGACCCATCCACGCTCCCTGATGAAGAAGCATGAGCGGTTCGCAGAGATTGTCCAGACTGTGCAAGATTGGGGCGTGAAACCCGAGAAGAAGATGTTCCTGCATGCAGTACGGGCATTGTGCGGGCTGGGTGAGTCTTCCCTGGCCGCAAGGTTGGAGCTGTTCAAGAAGCTGGGCTGGTCGGAGGAAGAGATCATTGCGGCATTCAGGAGAAGTCCCTTGTTCGTACTGACATCAGATGAGAAGTTAATGCATATGAGCTCCTTTGCTAGGAGACTGGGTCTGGGGCCATCGGATCTAAGCCGGCAGCCGAAGCTCTTAATGTATTGTTTCGATAAGAGGATGCTGCCAAGGTACGCTGTGTGGCAAGTTTTAAGCTCGAAGGCCCTAATTAAGCAGGGAAACAGCAAACTCATTTCGATGTTCCTCATATCAGAAAAGCAGTTTCGGGATACATATGTGACGAGATACAAGGATAAAGTTCCTGAACTGATGGATGTGCTCCTTGGTAAGATCAAGGTTGAAGGGTTTGACGTAGGTGGTGAAGAGAGCAGAAGTAAGCAGAACCTTAAGGAGAGTGTGGCGCACAACCGTGTACCTCCTTTGATATAAAAAGGTGATCCAGATGATGAGGGAATGGTAGAGCAACCAAGTCAAGATATTTTACCTTGCCAGATGATGGGTGAAAGAAATATCTTTTCAGCTGTATGAACTAATTTGACTTCACTGTGCTGTGTTGGGTGTGCTTGGTGAGAAAATTGGAGGCCAGGTATGTATTTGGGAAAGGCAGACAAATCATGGAAGGCTGTTTGAATGAATCTCACTTCATCAGGACAGTGTGAGAATCCCAATTCACAATGGCTGATTGGCAAAGGGATGTGAGAATCTGCTTCTGCTTTCATCTTTTATCAGATAATGTCCTTGTACTTCTTCTTTTTGCTTTGTCAAATTATTCACTGTTTAATATGGCAAGTGTCTTGTGGTTTGCTTCATGGAAGAAATATAGTACTCAACAATAGTCAGATTCAACTGAAAATGTTATACGAATAGATATTCCTTTAATTGGATCCGGTTGCATTTCAAACGGCCATACAAGTGCACTAGCATGAGATTTAATACCATTTTAGATTTGACAATCGGAGTCTTATCTGAAAACCTGAGGAAGAGTTCTTCAAAATGTAAGTGTCCTACGATATCTTTTTAGTGTTGTTTTAGATACTTTTGCAGGTTCTTGGGATTCTTGTTTTTTGCTGAGTGCTGATTCTACTGACTTGCAGAGCATCTCAAATTTCTAGGAAACACTTTGTTTGTTCTTAGCTTCTCCTTTTCTGAATTCCTTGCATAGCTGACAGTTTGCATTTCAGAAGACATGCATGGAGATTTCCTGCCCAAGCAGTGGAGCGTGAATGAATAATTGATAATAAAAGTGTTCTTATTTCAAGCATATTGTAAAGCAACTATTTTGAAACGAATCTTAAAGGTCATATGTCCATAAGCAAACATTACATTTATCATCACTAGTATATCTGCCTCAGGCATCAGTTTGGGATTAGTAAATACATGGATACTGAAGTGATGCTCAAGCAAGTTGGACTGTCGTCCCGATGCGTCAAATTCCTGACACTTTAAAGTAGACAAGAGAGGCCTGTTCTTTACTGTCATCAACAACACCTAGATTTTATAATATACATGGAGAAGGATGGGGAGAAGAATTGTACAGAATTACTTCCATGGACCAGTCCCTCAAGCACAAAACTGCTATCAGCAAAGGGGAGGAGCAGAACATGATTCCCAGAAAATCAGTGAGTAAATTTCTTGTGACGGGGTGTAGTATCTTAGCTCCTTTCTTCTTCAGATCCTCTTGCAGCCCCCGGCTTTTGGTATTTTTGAAAGCTTAGCTGTAGCCTTTGGGTCTTGAGATGTCTGCGGTAAACAAGATTTGATTATGTGACATGCCTGCTGCCTTTAGACAGTGCCCAAGTTTCTGCCTTCCGGGTGCTTATTTGTTACAGAGTGTTGTAATAACAAAGGAGCAATATGAGTGACTGGTGTTGAGTTTGGTGTTAAATGTGACTCATACACTGCACTTTCATCAGTTTGGTTTGCAGAATCTCTCCCAACCAGCAGTGAACGGATCATTCTTTATTCAGAAACAGAAAAGTCTATGAGAGTAGTTCAATAATCTGCTCCATTTTGCATATACTTGGAAGTTTATTGGTATGGAAGAATGAATAGGATAGAGAAGGCATATTCCAGTAAATGGCCCTTTCTATAAATTATCAGCTTTTCCAGCTGGAACCAACCTTTTTTTTTAAAAAAAAATTTAATATTTGATCACCGAACCTAATTCCTTTAAACTGTCTTCTACTTCCTGCCAAGTCTATGCAGGTAGGAAGTAAGGGAAACGCGGGTGGAGTAAATTTTATAAGAAAATTCTTGCAATGTCAATTTGTTTATTTGAATTCTGTTGGATATCTTTTCATGGATTTTTTTTTTTTTTTTTTTTGCCAAAAACAATATACTTGCTCTCACACCTTTCTTTAAGGGAAGTGCACCTATTGCATCTATATGGGCAGTGTTCTAAATGTTGTCTGATATTGACAACAAAGGTCATGGCAAGTAATTTTGGGCTTTGCAATCCTAGCCTATTGTCCTCTTTTGGAAGAGCCGTACCTCCTTGATTGAGTTAATACATGGAGCTCAGTTATTAACAAGCTGTCTCAAAGGATCGACAATGATGGTTGGAAATTGGAGTCTGAGTTCTTTTGCTACTTCATCTTATAATTAGTTGGGGCCGTTAAAAGGATCCCCCGACCAACTTGTGTTAGTGGGTGAACCACCCCTCCCCAATGCGTGTCTTGGTGCACAAAGTCTGTGCTACAAGTTGCAGGATATGATTTATAGAATATAATCTCCACATAATCTTTTTTTCTTAGATTATTAGAAAATATTCTACCCAGATAACCCTCTCTCCATCCATGGGGAACGGTTGGGCGCCTTTGCCCTAGTTATGGCAGGATTCCCCTGAAGGATGTCAAATTATTATCATGAAAAGTGGGTCTATATCTCACATTAGATGTATGTATATTTTTCAATTTTGATCTGGGACTTTCATGATTCTATCCCCATAAAAGGTTCTCGCATGGGAAATAGGCTGTCTTTGGACTCCTTTCACTAGCAACGAGGGTGAAATTTGTCTCTCCACAACCAAATATAGATCATGTAGATTCAAAGTGTCATACTCGTGTAATGCAGTGAGTAATATTTGCTACCCATTTATGAGCTAGTGAAAGATGAGATATTATGTCTTCTCATTTAATTAGGTCACAAATATCTCTGTGGAATGATATATCATCAGTTATCATATGTCATTCTCGGCCACCACCATCATGCTATTGTTATCAATTCTTGTCATTGTTCTATGATCAATTATTGCCGTTAGTGTTACCTTATGCGCACGTGAAACAGTACAAGGGTAGATATTGTGTCAAACTTGATAAGATTTTATGTGATTGGTGACAAAATATATAATAAATATTTTCATTAGATAAAATATAAATTAGTTTATTCTCGTATCTTATTATATATATATATATATATATATATGGCAATCACATTAATCTTATTACACGTATAAGTGTGCAGTTAATATTACTTCTACAGTAATCCAAGTAATTATAAAAAGGCAGATGGACCCAGTTGGGAAACAGCCAACAGGCGCATGCATCCAGGCGCAGGCGACCCTGTTGGGCTGTTACCCAAAGCAGCCGGATCCAAGAAAGCACCCTTGCGGGTCGCACGTCCTTTTTGACCGGAGCCTCCGCAGCACCCAGTGTTTGTATCTACGCACTCGGCCTTGTACGCAGCGGAGAGATGCTCACAGAAGCCGACAAATCATCGAGACACGACCCCCTCCAGACAACGACAAGCTGTCCTCGTCCCCCATAACATCGTCCTCCCGCTCGAACGCTGGTAAGGGCCGCACCTGCGATAACCCCAACCCCTGTAAAATGACGATAGCACCCTCGGCTCGGGATACGTGACCCTAAACGTGCGCCGGCGTCACCGAACACGTAACAGCTGCCCGGTCGGGTGGGATAACCGCGTTGGTCATCGGGGTCGTCGTCCCCTTCCCCTCTCTGCTGCGAGGAGGCTCCGCCACGAAAGCTTGCTCATGGCCGCGCCGCCCTTCCCGATCCAGCCACCCTCTTCCCTCCTCCTCCTCGCCGTAGAAGGTTTGCCCTCCCAGGTTTCTGCTGCGTCTGGTTGTTCTGCCTACAATCTTGGTATCTGTTCCGCCGGCGTTTTGAGGGGATCAGTTGTGGTCGCTCTCGTGGTAAAATCCCGACGCTTCCGTCCCTTGAGTCGGGTTTGTTTCAAGCTTCCAAGTGTTTCTCGGTGCTTGTTTCGTTCATTTGTGTGTTTGGTGCGAAGTTTTTTGCTTCTTGATTTGTGCTGAGGAGCTGTTTGGATCGATTGGCGGTGGGGTTTGGTTTCGCCCCCCACTTCTTGTATCTGTTGGTTGCCTTTGCCGTTGTCGTTTCCGGTTGTGGGGTTCTTTCTCGTTTGTGATGGCGTGCTGCGTCTGCTGATGTTTGGTCCCGCTTGAACGGAGGGCGGAGTTGTTGTGAATCCAAGTTTTGGTATCTCATCGTCGTGCGCTTCTTGTGTAATGCTTGTTGATTTCTGGCTGTTTGGTCATATTTTTTAGTCCCGTCAAAATTCTCTTTCTTCTTTCTTCTGTTTGGATTTGGATGTTTGCTTTCTCTAGATAGGGTTTCCGCTGTTCATATCTTATTCTAGACTTGTCATCTGATGTGCCAAAATCTGGAATTAGGTGCTTCATAGGTGTGGATGATATTCCACCTTTCCTGCTCATCCTACATGGTTTCACGGCTTCTTCAGTTGATTCACTTGGGCAGCTCTTGAACTCCCCATTTGTTGCTTTTAGCTTGGTCGAACTAATTCTGCTTCTTTGTACTTGTTTGGTAGTAATTTTCAACTTGGCTGAGGTTTAGTAGAGATGCAATGGACTTGAATTTTTATGTTCCTGCTGTTCTTTTTCTTTCAGGTTAAACCTGGAGTGTACCTGAGCGGTTTATTTTGATTGATAAGGGTGGGAGAGATGTCGAGTGGGGGAAACACACACTGGTGTTACCAATGCAGGTGGACGTTCCGGCTTCGGCCTGGGTTGGAGCCAGTCTGCCCCAGGTGTGATGGTGGCTTCATCCAAGAACTTTCGGAGATGGAAGGCTTTGCGAATCCATTTGATGTCTTCAACCTCCGTTCTGAGGATGACCGGCGTCTAGGGACCATGGAAGCCTTTGCTGCCATGATGTGGCATCGGATGGGGGGGAGGCAACGTGAGGTTGACATCCGCGGAAGACCAGATCAGGGAATGGGGTTTGGTTCTGGTCCATGGTTAGCACTCAGTGGTCAGCTTCCTGCACGCATGTCTGAGAATGGCATTGAAGTTGTCTTCTTTGGTGGGGGTCCAGGGTTCAGGCTGAGGAGAGCGAACATTGGGGGGGATCAATTTGTTGGGCTTGGTCTTGATGAGCTGATCGAGCAGCTTTCCCTGAATGATCGACGAGGCCCTCCACCGGCTTCGAGGTCTGCAATTGATGCAATGCCCACAATAAAGATTAACCAGAAGCATCTTCGCAGTGACTCGCATTGCCCTGTTTGTAAAGACAAGTTTGAGTTGGGGATTGAAGCACGGGAAATGCCATGCAAGCATTTGTATCATTCTGATTGCATTGTTCCCTGGTTGGTGCAGCATAACTCATGCCCAGTTTGTCGTTTTCAGTTGCCTCCGCACGGTTCCAGCAGTAGCATGGATGCGAGGACAGGCAACCACGGTTCAGGTGCTGGTGAGAGGAATAACAATGGTGAGAGGAACAACAATGTGAGCCAGAACAATGTTAACACATCCACCAACTGGGAAAGAAGTGGTGAGACTCAAGGGAGGAGGAACCCTTTCTCTTTTCTGTGGCCATTTCGCTCCTCAAATTCCAACAATAGTTCTCACCAGAATGGGAGTACTGGAAGCAGTAGCACCGCTGCCGTTCATGAAGAGAATAACCATATGCACTATTCAGGTTGGCCTTTTGATTATTAGGGAACAACCTTCCCTTCCCAATGAAAACAACTTCCATTCCTCCAACTGGCTTTTCACCAGAAGAAATATGTTACTTGAAATGGTTTTACTTTCAGAAGTTCACTATAAGGTACCTTCAAGAATTATGACCACTCGTTTGATCTTTTCACAGACACCTGTAAATGATCGCAAGTCCAGTTACTCGTGTATTCTTGGTTTGATTTTTCTATGCTTTGTATGCATTTGAATGGCTAGATCTTGGATTAATTGCAGGATTGATGTTTGTTGGCTTTCAACTTTACTGACTTATCCTGCTTCATAACTGTGAAGGCTTATACAAGGAAAAGTGACAAAAATTTCCAAAATGCATGATTTATTGAAAAGTAGTCTCATGTGATATGGATCAGAGTGATGCAAGTATGTTATCAGTCTCAGATATATTTGTTGCATGCGGGGGTTGTCATGCCCCGCCTGCTGATTGGTTAGTGCACAGGTAGCGCATTTTGCCCATATGAACACTGATGACAGCACCCTGTTGTGTGTGAATTGTGATACACCCCGTGTGCAACTAGTATTTCTCTAATAAGATTTGGTTCTTGCGGATGTTCCTGTTGAGATCTTGTTGCCACCATCGTTACCGGTTCAGATATCTGAAGCAGGTAAACGGCTCTGCTCTACCAGGTAAAGGTTTTTTTGGCATGATCTGCAGCACTGGATGGGCGAGTTCCCATGCTTTCAAAAGGAATTCAACCCTACTAATTGAGAGTATATAAGTTCAACAGACAAAAATCCAGTTTGTCTTTGTATGCTGTATAAAATCTCATTTCTAGGCACTTGTCTATATAGGTAAATGATCCGATGAACAATGAAGTAAAAAAAAAAAAGTATACATTAATACTATACAATTAAAGGGTCTGTAACGTTGCCATGTTGCCTCATTAATAAAGCAAGGAAAATTCGAACGAAATGCTGGAGTGGAACCCATGCCTTGTGAAAGGTTCACGACAGATTATGGCAGTTCCATACAACTGGAGATTATAATTAGAACAAGAGAGATTAATAATAATGTGAAGATGCAAAGACAAAGATGCCCAATAATTTATTTGATGCTTATTTTTATATGGTCGAAGGAATGTTAATAAAAGGATGGGGATGCTAACTTTTAATCTTCTTGCTTTGGGTGGAAAGAAATGTATGTTTCTGCTCCCACACCCAATCATCCTTTCGTTCCATATAAAGATAGAGAAATGCTTATTGCCTTTGAAAGAGGGCATACAATGTAGATTGTCTTCCAAACAATTTTATTGATTAAAAAAGAAATAGAGAAATTTTGTCAAGTTTTTAACCAATAAAATTATTTAAAGGATAATTCATATCACACTTATTATCCTTGAAAGGTAATAAGCATTTTTTGATTACATGAATGTCGATGAGTGTACCTGCAGATTTTTACAACTCATGTTATATCAACAGATTTAAGGAATAATTTAGTAGTTAAAGCCTTCCAATATACGTCTTTTAACTTTTTGGTTCAATTCCTCATCTCCACATCTGAAAAACAAAAACTTAATGGAGTACTATTACCATCTATGCATATTACATATGTTCATAAGTTTCTAGGAAGGCAAAGTAGCATGATAGAAAACTAACACTTACTTTGTGTTCAGGTTTGTTCATTTATATTAAGAATCTGCATAAAATATAGAGAAAAACAATCCTATCTGCATCTTCTGAAACCTTTCTTAACCGAACACATTCCTATGAAAAAATAGAGCATCTCCTAATATTTTATTGTAATGATTTTCAGAAAATCCTATGATTGTTCAAAGATCCTTTCATACATTATGTAATGTATCGAAGAAAATCAATTCTGACTTCAAAAGGGACTCATCTTCACGACGAAATGGAAATGTTTGTCAGTTTTTGACAACGCCATTTTCACTTCTGATCTCAATCCAACAGGAAGGAGAGAGATGCTTAGTGTGCCCTCTTGAGAGTGATGTGGATTACTTTCAAACAATCTTATTAGTTGAAAAAGAAAGAGAATGAGAGAGAATTTATAAAATTTTCAACTGATAAGATTATTGGAAGAGTAATCCATATCATCTTTATTACTCTCTTTAGAGAGCATTCAATATTTCTCTTTGAAGAAACATTACTATACAGCTGATGTGGCGCACTTTTGGTCTCAACCCCAGTAGGATCACTTTTTTTTAAGCACTGCTACACAGCTGATGTGGCGCCATGTTGGCAGGGGGACATGTTGATGTGGCGCCGTCTTCACCACCCAACTCACACGCTGCCGACTGGCGCCGGTGGCCAAAGAGGCTACCCTTTCCTAAGAACCAAGGAGAAAGATATGCATCCATAGCGCCCAGAGCACCATCACAGAACCAGCATTTTGATCGAACTATTGCTGTTACATTCCCGTAGTAGTATCTAGTTTCGAAGGTTCGTCTCCAAAATCACAAGCAAAACATGCAGACACATGCTCTCGACTGGTTCATAGGGACACAAAAGACGCAAACTTATGTAATGAAGCACAATAAATATCCATAACTAGCAAATATAACAACAAAGTTCGAAAGGGCAGGAAATCTCAGAACAAGCTTAAATCACCTTCCCACAAAGGAAAGCTTCAAAGATTAAAATAAAAAAAAAAAAAGGTTCACCCAGACGCAGAGGCAAACAAGGCATCCAAAGACAGCAACACTAATTGGTTAGCTCCATGATGGCAGAAACGATGTCACCATCCGCAGCCTTGAGCGCCGTCACAGCCTTGGACCTCGGCACCCCAGCTTGTGTCATCACCAACTCAATGTCCTTAGGATCAACCCCGGTCTCATCAACATCCTCGTCATCCTGAGCCATGGCTGAGGACTCGGGTTTGGAGATGACATGGCTCAGATCAGGAGCCTTGAACTGTTCGGCGGCCTGTGTCTGCAACTGGGAACTCAGGTCCTCGATCTTCGCCTCACCGAATATCACATAGGTGTCGGAGTTGGGGCTCTTGAATACGTCGGGCTTCGAGATAACAAAGAGAATCTGGAAAAACAAACAGCTCTTTTAATATTGTTGTTCACAACAAATGTGAAAATGTGCTTTACATATGATCCAATCAACCACCTGCACAATCACAAAAGCAAAAACAGCCGGACAAAAAAAATAAAAAATAGAAACTGCAACTCACATTCTTGCTCTTCTTCACTGTGACACGACTGACACCAGGGACAGGTTTCATTCCAAGCTTCAACATTGCCTTACGGCTCTTCTTCTCACTCCTGCTCTGTTTTGACTTACCGGTACCATCGTCTGCTTGGCCTGAAATTAGTCCGACCAAACTTTCAGAAGATTCACAATATGCATGTAATATAAAAGAATAAGAGGAGACAAACATGAGATTCCTACTAGGGTCAGCCTGCACCGAACATATCAAAGAAATAGATCAGAAAATGGCATCGATAACCATCATGCAGATGACATTCTCACTGCGCTATTATCCTCTTCACAGGAGGCACTGCTCATAATTTTCCATGGACGGCTAAAAATCAGCCGATCTGGAATGGGATATGGAAATCTGATTCCAAGGGGTAGGGGGTGGGACACAGTGAAATTCCAGGATAGGCTGATCCAGCCAATCAAAATTTGAACTTCAAATTATCAGTCTACAATGACCTAACTTGCAAGAATTGGGCCAGGATCGGCTAGGATGAGCCGGGATTGGCTGGGAATGGTCAGGGTTGGCCGATCTTTGCCCGATTTGGCTGATTTTCTGACTTCCTATGGATCGGCCAAATCACCCGATCCGATGCAGATCAGATCGGATTCAAATATGGCCAATTCTTCAACCAATCTGAGCCTGCCTTCCATGCAATTTTCACCAAAGCCAATAAGAGATAGGTAAGCCTCAACCAAGTAATTTCCCAGTAAGCACTTTGCCTTCCACTACAGTCACAAGTGCATGAAGTTTATTAATCAGTTTTTGTGTTGGTAAAATAATCTACCTTCCGCATCATCTTCATCCTTGTCATCATCCTCTTCCTCGTCATCGTCCTCATCCTCATCTTCAACAACTGGCTCATCAGGCTGCACAAACGAAACATTTAAAAAATATTGACCAACTCGTATGATTGTTTTGATAATACATCTTCCAGAATTCAGAAGAATCATAGGTAGGCTCATCAAAGAAACATTGCACTGAAGGGGAAAACTTATAAAACAGTTCATATATCTGCTCAGCACTCCTTAATCAAGCTAACTTATCCTGGTGCATGAGAATCTGAACCATGGATGGCAAAGTCGCCTGGGTCGGAGCGGAGTCGGCCCCTGGCGACCCGACTCTGGGGGGGAACACCGACCCACCCACAGGACTGGTTTACAAAGCCCACTGCCCCGACTCAGGCCGACTCGGCCCGACTCAGGCCGACTATGGCCCGACTCAGGGTCGGGATCGGCTGGGGCCGACCCAGCCACCCGACCCGACTCTGCCATCCATGATCTGAACTGATATGCATCAACCTAGTGTAGTTCACATAAACACATGCAAACAAATATATAATCAAAGATATGCAGTCCAAGTGGCACTGAAAAAAAGAAGAAGATATGAAGACAATTATGGAGTCACATGGCAAACAATGGAAACCTCACTTTGGAAGTTATAAACAGTCAAGTTGCTTGAAGATAAATCCAACAAGAATCAAAAGACAAATCAAATAGCCAACAAAAGCTGCCAGCAGAAGGGGAAGAAATGTTGCTGATACATGAAAAAAATACAAAGGATCCAGATGGAATGCCAATCAAATTGACGATAGCCATGAACTGGACAACTCTTGGCCCTTAAATCCAAACATTCTGGAACCCCACTGAAGGTCGATTTATTCATCAAAGACCTCTAGACATCCACGACAAGCAGCTGATCGAAGAAACTGAATGAAAGGGAGGATGGCTTTCATTCGATGTAAAACAAGCTGAAAGCCAATGAGCGATGCCCAAAAAAGGACGATGGCCCTGGATAGCCTCCAACAATAACTCTTGGTACAGGTTCTACAGACAACGTACAGGTTTAATTTTAGACCTTGAACGGCAAACTCGTAATCAAACCCTTCTTTCAGCTGGAGAACGTCTGATGAAACAATCTAGGAAACGATGTATAGCATGCTGAGAAAAGCCTGCAACTTGTATCCTCCGCTCAGTCCGTTAACCAATACCATTGAGCCTATACTATATTTTACACAAAATCAGACATTTCGTGCAGAGACGATGGGAGCAACCCCATTTCGAGCGTGCATCCGAGACGGGAAAACAGAAATCAATCTGAACCCACTAAGTTTCAGCACGGAAGAACAATAAAGAAGCAGACTTTACAGCCCCTGAGCAAGATCCACCGATGCCCAAAGACCCATAGACCACCAAAACACGGGGAGCAATCTCACACGCAGCGGACCCGCTAGAAAAGAAGGTGGGCAGGGGGAGGGAAGGAGAAAGCAAAAAGGAGAGGCGATCACGTCGATCTTCTGCTGCTCGAGGTGGGCGGCCAGGAGCTCCTCCTGCGTCTGGGCAGTCATGGTGTTAGCGGGAGACGGAGAGAGGGGCGGAGGCGGAGACGACGGCGGGGGAGGAACAAAAACCCTAGAACCTTGCTGGCTGCGGTCGCATTGGTCTCCCAGGACAGGAGAACAAGATAATGCGGTTGGCCCAGCAAACTGGACAAAAGTATAAATAAAAATGTTAGAAGGTCTTTTTTTATGATTAAAATGGTAAGCGGTCATTTATAACAAAGACAAATGGGCCACCGAGCCCCGGTTATTGGGCTCTCGCAGTGGTCTGCTCACTTCCTGCATGCTCCACGATGAAGTAATTTTTCACATTTTATTATTTTTTTGGTTCACTTTAGTTCTCATCTAATGTCGCAAAAAATTAAAATTATACATTTAGTTTCTAAAAGTGACGAAAATGATGAATTCATTGAAATGTATGATTTTTTTTTTTTTTGGGGGGGGGGGGGGGGGGTTTGAATCTTCCTGTTGACGATTAGACTTATGAATCTGCATCTCAAGATAAACAGGAAGGACATTTTTTCTTTAAAAAAAATGGTTGCATTGGGCAAAACTCAAATGGGCTTCATAGGGTGGGCTGCTATTATGGTAAGATCTCTTCTTTGATAATCTGATAAACTATCGTAATTTAAAAAAATGATTTGATAAAGTAGATAATTTATCAAGACTTTATCTCTAATAGATACTGATAAGTCTTAATAAATTATCTCACATTCTCAAGTATGATGAAGCTATCAGTCTTCGCTAAATCAAAAACTTTACAATCATAAATATCTATCCCTAAATAATTTGCCTGTGAATAAGTTATTTGGTAATCTAAGTTATTTGGTAATCAAAGATTGGGCATGTTTGGTATCGGGATAGAATGATAGAAAATGAGCCAATAGCGTGGGAGATCGTGACAAACATGGGTGGCCCATGTCTCACATTCTCTTTGTCTTGCCCTGCCTTTTTTCTGACCGACAGTGTCTATAAAAATTTTATGTGATTTTATTTTCAAATTTATTTTAATAGATTATCTTTGCTCTAAAATTTATATTTTGAAAAAAATTACAACTCATGTTTATTATCTTGTTTTTTTTTAATAATATATTAAGGAGGGAGATATTCTCAAAATAATGTCATACTGTTATATATGAAGGATGGATTGGGAAATGTATACTTAGGCATCTACATTTGTACTTCAAAGAAGAAGACATTTGAAGCAAAGATCACGAATCAACAACCAATAAAGTGGTGGTGTCCCAACATGAAGACATCTCACAAGACTGAAGATTTGCAACACGATGAAAATAATTTTGAGATGTGTGACAATGTCAATTATTATAAATGTAGAAGGATGAAGTATTCAGGTTGTCTTTGAAATGATTGTTGAGTACTGTAGAAAATTAGAAGATAGATTCAACCGGTCAGGGTTTCAATTCTGCAACTGTTGCAAAGGTCAGGTCATGTGTTGTGATGTTGGACCTCGAATGCGATTCTTTAATCTTGAGATGTTTCAACATTTTCTGAACACCATAATGTAATTTGTCTGTGGGTGCTAATGTTTCTCTTTTTAAGTTGAATGAATGGCATTGTAAATGCTGCATTTTGTGGAGTACATTATTGGTAACTTTCGTGTGTGTGTGTATATATATACATATGTGTGTGTGTGTGTCCATGTGTGTATATTTATGTACGGGTATAGACACTGGTGTCATTTCAGAGCCCTGGTGTCATAAAATGTTTTGTTTTAGAAAGTGGAAAAAATGTTGAGCCTTGTTCATCAGGAATTGGGCTTTGTTGATCAGGAGAGATCAATAATACAGCTGAGGAAGTCACAATATCTTATATCTACTCGCTCATTAAAATGTATAAAAAAACCACAATTTCTTCTGTACTTTATGAACATTAGTTGGATACGGTGGTGTGCAATCATCGTCAGAACCTTTTCCTACTTATTTACTGATGATACAATAGCCAATTAAAAAAAATACAATAATAACTTTTGTCACCATCTTCGCTATGAGGAATAAAAGAATCTAAAGTTGTATTTTGAAAAAGGAATCTACAACCTGTCTAATGTGTTTACATTAGGAAAAAATAAATGTTTTTAGTTAATTACAATACTGTCAAAACCAAGGCAAGGAGACTGGGTTCAACCCCATATAGGTTGGCACGGAACCTATTGGGGTGGTTAATCTGGACTGGTCTGATCTAAAGCTAGGATTGAAGTAGTATGTGAGAGGAAGAGAAGAGAGAGATAAAGAGAAAGAATGTTTCCAACTTTCTATTGAAAGCTATAGCTGTGGGGTTCTTATCGCCAACAGACAGCTATGCTGTTGACGCGCGTTGTTCCTACCCAGAAATCCAAACACCAAAAAAAGGACGCAGAGGCTGGGCTGGCTGAGGGAGGGAGAAGACGGTTTTGGGCCACCATCATATCATATCATATCATATCATTCTGTTGGTACATTTAAAGCTCTTCTGATGCAGTATTTGATGCCTTCAATGGTCCAAACGTTTGTTATACTTATAAGCAAGCGTGGCCAGTGTTTTGACTCTTTTTGCTTTTTCTCCTCCTTTAGAGCCAGTTGTGTATCCTCTTCTCCCCGTTGCAGTGGTTCTTCGGCATCACATGTTGGCTATCTTTAGGTGTCATTGCATATTCTGATTAAGATGATCAAGATAGCCCACGTTTAAACTTGATAATTTAGTGATATCTCAATATTATTCATGCTCTTTGTATCGAATCACAGAAGTGGACAGAACATGCATGTGGCATTGAAAAAAATATAGATCTAAATTTAGACATTTAAATTTTGTTATTAAGTAATGAAAATTTTCATTATTATCTTAAGTAAATAATTAAAAACTACATTGGAAAAAATTTATGATTTCCCCCTCTCCCTGCTGTGCTTGTTCAAGGGACGAAGCCCACCATGGCTCCCACAATTCTTGAGACAGTGCAGATGACAGGCCTACTTCTGTCAGCTTCTGCTGGGAATATAATTGGAGAGCCCAGGACATCTCAGAAGCTGCTGCATGGTCTGGGGTGTGGGAGATAGATAGGTCCTCATGTTTTATTATTCTTATTCTAAATAGAATCAGCATATCAGGTTTTCCCTTTCCTAATTTTGAGTGGGGAAACTAGTTTGACAAAAGCACGTACAAACACAGAAAGCACAAACACAATTCTCATTAATAAGGGCCATTCTAATAATGAGTTAACTCAAAGTTCACTCAAAAAATAATTTGAAAAGATTACAAAATTAATTCAAATAAATTAGACTAAAGATGGTTCAAATGTGAGTTATTCACAATCACAATTTTCTAACCTACCTCCTCCTAACGTGGGTTGGAGTTAATCCGGTGATTTAACTCTACTTTTACCCTTGCCGTACCTAACATTAATGGCTGCTTTTAGTCCCCCCCTTTTTTTCCATCACGAAATAGTCTGGGGTGCTGCGCCTTCTCAGTTCGCCTTTTTCCATCAAAGAAATCTCCAAAAAATTGGACAGTTAATAGCCGACAACTTCCACTAACCTGAAATATGCTAAGTATAATAGTAAGTTGATAATGACGACATACTACTTCTATAATGTTTTCTAGTCAATAATCTAAGTGTTAAGCATGATTATAATGTTACAATAATGTAAATATATTTCATAATTTTAACAAACATTTAAGGCAAACAAATTGCTTAAATTTAACTATAAATAAAAATAGTAATTATGTGTGAATTTGTAGTTAATAACCAACGTAATTGTGTTATCCATAATTTAAGCTTAAATGTATTTATGACTAAAAATCCTAAGTATGTGTGAATTTACGGTTAATAATCAATGTAATTGTGTCATCCATAATTTAAGAAATATCTAACGTGAAAATTTTAACTATTGAATATATTTGTGTTAAATATGAAAGTAGATAAATAATCAAAATGTCATTTACAATTATTAATAATTGAAATTAAACATCTTACAATTCGATCATCATTACGATTAAACATATTACACTTAAAAAACAATATCATACTAAAATTTTAATTAATACTAATTAGCAAAAAACATGTTCGGTGTAATTACAAAATAAATAAAATTTTACAAAAAATAAAGAGATTTGCTAAGTCAGTAATTAATAAGATTATTCTCCTTGTAAAATACTATAATAAGAATCTTTGAAGACAATATAATATCATATACCTATTAGCAATAAAGTATATCCACAAATGAAAAGAATAAAAAAAAAGATGACCAAGGACATAGTACAAGGGTATTCTAGACATTGTCCAAATGAAAGTGTGAATTAACTCACTTCTTATTAACAAAGTACTTTTAACAAAAGTAGGTTAACTCTCTTTAGTCATATCAGTTAACTCGCATGCAAATAAATTGAAAAATAAATTAACATAGGCTAACTTTATTCATGAGTTAAAATTAATTTTAACCCAACCATTTCCAAAGTGGCCCAAACCCAATAAAAAGATTCAGAACCAGGGGGACACTTCCAATTCCAACTGTGAGAAGTCACCCCCCCCCATAACCAGCCATTTTCTGCCCAAGCTGAAATTTGAACAAGAATCTAAACTGGAACCAGCTAGGTCCATCTCAAAATTCTGATTCTTAGTACCTGAATTAATATTCTAAAATAATACTAAATAGCAATAAATTGTCAATTGATAATAGTCTCCCGCACCCGTAACTATTGTGCGAATAGAACATATCCACCCAATGTAAAAATAAAGGGAAAATTTTTTGCTTGTTACGGGTCAGCAAGAACACAAATTGTTGTCAACCACATAAAATACAAGTAAAGTGAAATAATTAACCATAATTGAAAAAGGGTATCCCCGACAATATTATCCAACAAGATAACTCTGTCTAAAAGTACAGAACTTTTCATAGACATTCATCCAAAGGCACATATTAATTTGTCTTTCTATGCATTTCTAACCCCCTCTATCAATAGAGAATTTTAATTCATATTTAAGTTGGATGCACATTTGTTTCTTTCATTGACAATTGTTTAGAGGTGATGTTTGACTTTTTATTTTAGACACACATACTACATGCCCAATGTATGTATTATACAATCCTTATTCATATATTATTTTTCATTTTATCTTTTCGATTCAAATCACTCATTAAATGATGTAAATAATATTTATTACAATTAGGACATATTTTTGGACATCGCGACAACACCAGAGGGATCACTCATCTTCTATTTGTTGAGAGGTTTGTCTACATAACAATTGATGTAAGTATTTTTTTACATACACCACATACACTAATGGCTATGGATATATTTGCTTTATCAAAGCTTCACTTATTCTTTCATTTACTATGTTCATTTTAAAAGTAATATATTTCTTCATTATTTAAGACATCATTATTCTCTACTAATTATCTTACTCTTATACATTACAATTGTTTATTTGGTGGAACTATTAAAAGTATATGATGAATGAAGAAGAGATGCACATCTTTGAAATTGTTGAACAACAAAGAAAAGATGGTAAAGTCTTATTTTACAATTATGCTATTATTTTGAAGATTTTTTACATCTGAAAAACTAAATCTACATTTTCTCCTTCAAGACATTTGTCGTAACAAAATAAAAGAAGAAGAGAAAATATTCTCAACTGTATGGAAGCAAAGGGAAGGACAAAAACGAAATGTTGAAAAATCATAGAGTTAAAACAGTTGCAACATGCACATATTGTGGAGCAAAAAAATTTGAATATGAACCACCAACATTTGGTTGTTACAATGGAGAAGTCTTCTTAAAGATTAATCTGCCCCTCAAGAATTGTTGAGTCTGTATACTTCAGATGATCAAGATTCAAGGGATTTTAGAAACTCTATACGTGGATATAACAGTGTATTTGCATTCACATCATTGGGTGTGAAATTGGATGACATACTTGCAAATATGAAAAGTGGTAACTACACTTTCAGAGTGCAAGGGCAAATTCACCATTATCTTCCATCATTGACACCCACAGATAATAGGGCTAGATTTCTTCAGTTATATTTTTATGACATAGAAAATGAAGTTTCAAATCGAGCCTCACATGTTCCAACTTTGAATATCAGTACTATTGAGAAGTTGATGTCAATACTCAACATCAATCCATATTCTATTTTTTTTAGAAATCTCATATATTTGACACCATTGGATGACAAAATCATCACAATTAGAAAAGATTGTAGATTAGATCAACGAGTATATAATGCACCAACTGCTGATCAAGTTGCAGCTATTTGGATAGAAGAGAATAATATGGGGACTAGATATATGACTGACATTGTTGTATATGGACATGATGGAACTACTCATAAAGTCCAATCATATTTTGGTTGTTACGAACCATTACAATATTCTTTATTATTTTCAAGAGGAGAAAGTGGGTGGCATAGAGGGATTAAAAGGAACAAACGAGGCATGCATTTCAGAACTCCAAGTTCATTATTGCCATCTGATCATACTGACTTCCAAGACATACTTCATATGGAAGAAGGTAAGTATTAGAAATATATTATCAATTCTTTCCCCACTATATTAATTCTTTTGCAATTAGTATTCATGACCACTTATTTTTCTTTTTAGGATTATCTGAACAAAGAAATAAGAGTTGTTATGTATCAGCAAGAGAATACTATGCATATCTACTACAAATCAGGGAAAATTCAAACAATACTTTGTTACTTGGAGGACGATTGTTACAACAATATGTTGTAGATATGTACATCAAGATAGAGACAAACAAATTAGATTTTTATTATAACAATCAAAAAAAAATTAGAGCAAAATTGTATCAAGGAATTGTTGATGCTATCAATATTGGAGCCAAATCAAATTAGAAAAAGAATTGTACTCACTGTTTCATTTATTGGAGGACCAAGAGATATGCGTAGACATTACTTAAATGCTATGTCTCTTGTACAACGCTTTGGAAAGCCTGATATATTTCTTACTATTACTTGCAATCCTGATTGGAATGATATAAATTAAAGATGAGCTACAGTCATGGGAATATACATTCAATAGACCAGATATAACATCAAGGATTTTTAGAGCCAAACTTCAAGACTTGAAAGAAAAGTTGTTCAAAGAGGGCATAGTTGGTAAAGTAGCAGCTCATGTGTATGTCATTGAATTTCAAAAGAGGGGATTGCCACATGCTCACTTTTTGATAATATTAAAGGAAGAACACAAAATCAAATCTTCAGAAACATATGACAATTTTGTATCAGTGAGATACTAGATGCCAATGTAGATAAGGAGCTTTATGAATTGGTTTTGAAACACATGATGCATGGTCCATGTGAAAATTTAAGGCCAACTTCTCCATGTATGAAACGTGGTTATTGCAAAAGTCATTTTCCTCGTCCTTTTTGTGAGAATTCAATGCAAAAAATAATTCATATTCAATGTATCGAAGAAGAAATGATGGAAAACAAGCTAAAGTTAGAAATCATATTTTGGATAATAGATGGGTTGTACCATCAACCTATATTTGCTGAAAATGTGCAATTGCCACATCAATGTTGAGATTTGCTCTTCTATAACAACTGTGAAATACCTATACAAGTATGTGTATAAAGGGCATGACCGTGTCTCTATGTATATACATGGTGAAAATGATAAACAGTCAATTGATGAGATCAAAAACTATCAAGATGGAAGATGGGTATCTCCACCTGAGGCAATATGGCGAATATTTCAATTCAATCTCTATGAAATGTATCCTTCTGTAACACCATTGCAGTTGCATCTCCCCAAATAGACAAATGGTGACATTTAGAACAAATGAGAATTTACATGATGTGGTCTCTGAACATTGTACAGAAAAGACTATGCTTACAGAATTCTTCACAACAAATGCAAAAGATGTTGAGGCGCAGAAAAACTCTTTATAGAGAATTTCCAGAACATTATGTTTGGAATAAAAGCAAGCTATGTTGGACTCGTAGAAAATAGAAGCAAGTAATTAGACGTTTAAATGCAACAAATCCGTCAGAAGGGGAAAGACACATGCTAAGATTACTTTGAACCACGTGCAAGGTCCCACTTCCTTTGATGACTTATATACAGTGAATGGTGTTACATATCCTACTTTCAAAGATGTTGCCCAAAAATTAGGATTGCTGGGAAATGATAATGCAGTATTTTATGTTTAGAAGAAGCTATACAATATCAAATGTCATATTCTTTGCGTAGGCTCTTTGCCAGAGTTTTAGCATTATGCGAACCAGATGATGTAAGCACATTATGGAATAAGTTTTATATTCATACGTGTGAGGACTATGCAAGGACTGGTGATTTGACATTTGTAGAATAAATCATTGCAACTTTAAAAGACATCAAAATATTCTTACAAAATATGGGAAAAGGATATTGTACAGTATGATCTACCTCCAATTGTCACAGATGAAGCATCAGACAAATCAAGAGAAATGTTGGATGAATTAACAATACAAATACCACCTGAGGACATGCTTGCAATCACTTTGCTTAATGATGATAAAAAAAAGCATTCAACTGCATAATGGATATGAATACAGAAAATGGACACATATTCTTCGTGGATGGACCAGGAGGAACAGGAAAAACTTTTTTATATCGTGCATTGTTAGCACAAGTTAGATCAGCTGGTCAAATAGCATTAGCTACAGCAACATGCAATGTAGCAGCATCTCTTTTACTAGGTGGACGGACAGCTCATTCAAGATTTAAAATTCTCCTTGATGTTAATGAGTCATCAGTTTGTGGCATAAAGAAACAAAGTAGTTTGGCTGAATTATTTAGAAAATGTAAATTAATCATATGGGATGAAGCTCCAATGTCAAAAAGATTTGCGATTGAAAGTTTGGATAGGACATTACAAGATATAATGGATTCAAATTTCCCATTCAGAGGAAAAGTTATGTTATTTGGAGGAGATTTTCGCAAGTGCTTCAAGTGGTACTTAAAGGAATAAGAAATCAAACAATTGAAGCATCTCTCGTCAAATCATACTTATGGCCCTTGATGATAAAATTATACTTGAAAATAAATATACGCGTAATAGATGATCCAGGATTTTCAGATTTTTTGCTGCGTATTGGTGATGAAGTAGAAGAAACAATAGACAACGATATGATTCACATTCCAGATGATATGCTTATACGATGTGATAAAGAAGGAGAATCAGAAGATAAATTGATTGATACAATCTATCCAGAATTATATGCACAATATGTACATGTAGCTTATATTGCAAATAGAGCTATATTGACTACAAAAAATGAATATGTTGACAATCTCAATGAGATAATCATAAATAGATTTCCAGGAGAAGAGAAAGTATACTATAGTTTCGATTGTGCAGTTGATGAAGCAGATTGCAATTATCAAGTTGAATTTCTGAATAGTTTAACACCCAATGGGATGCCACCTTCGAAATTGACGTTGAAGAAGCATTGTCCAATATGCTATTATGGAATTTAGATCCACCTAATGGACTTTGTAATGGGACAAGATTAATCTGTATTGATCTACAAGCAAATGTCATCAAGACTAAAATTACAGTTGGTCAACATTCTGATAAAGAAGTGCTACTTCCAAGAATTCCTTTGTATCCTGTAGAATCTGACAAATATCCTTTTCAATGCAGAAGAAAATAATTTCCTATATGTTTAGCATTTGCTATGGCCATAAATAAAGCACAAGATCAAACAATTCCAACTGCTGGAATATACTTGCCTGAACCAGTATTTTCACACAGTCAACTTTATATGGCTATGTCAAGAGGAATATCCAAGGATACAACAAAATTTCTTATAAAAACACTAAATGGTTATGCTCAAAGATATCATGATTATACAAGAAATATTGTCTATAAGGAAATATATGAACCATGTAACTGTAAGTATCAATAATATATTTTTAATCATTATCATTATAATATTGACACATTTCAAACTTCCATATATATTTTTGACTTCTTCTTTTTTTTTACAGAACATGTCAAGCGATTATATGTTGTTGAATGAATTGACTCCTCAATTAAAGAAATGGAAGATCAAATGCAAACTTTTGAAGAAAGAGAAGCCCTATGACTTCTTAAGGAATAATAAATTGGAAGAGTAGTGAACATGTGCTGTAGTAGATGAACAAGTAAGAATTTTCTTCCTTATATTATTTATTTCTTTATTTATTAATATTGATAAATATGTGCATATTTATATACTCATATTCTGAACTTTTTTACAGGGCATTACAATACAAGATACAATGTTTTTAGAAAATATACATATTTGACCAATTACTCTCAGAAGATAAATTCTACTTCATTTCAAATGGACACATAAAAGAGGTAAATTCAAAGTTCAACAGAGGATCTATCCGTACAACATCATATTCACAAGGGATACTATCATCTCAGAGACAATTCCATTTGATACAATCACAAATAGCTTTGAAACAACAGGATTGGGTGATAGAAAGAAAGCATACTCAACAATATCAGAGTTATTGAACACAACAGAGAATGAAGATGAAGTCATAGGGAATATATGATGATATGTATATTCTGAAAAACTACATATATTTGTATTAATGTAACATTATTATTTTTCTTGTAGATTTGATAGCTATTGTCATCAAAATAGATGAGCCAACAATAGTAACAAGAAGAGCAGATGGCAAGCAAATACAAAGACAAAATTTCATCTTGACAGATAATTCGTGTGAACTTATAATCACAATTTATTATCATACTATCTATGACTTTAAAAATATATTTCTCATTATATTTTGTATTGTGTTAGATGTTCAAATACAATTATGATGACTATATGAGAAAGTTTTGTGGAAAAGAAGGCCGGATGATATTGCATATCATTGATGAGAAGCCAATCATAATGGCAACATCACTACGAACACATTTATTTAGAGGTAACAAAGAACAATCTATTGTGTCTATCAATTAGGAAATATTATTCATTTTGTGAATATACTCTTTCATTACACTCACTAATTATTATTATCACTAGGAAACTTTGGGCTGAAAACAACACAGCAAACTCAAATTTACATTAATCCTGATAATGACCAAACAACTACAATAAAAAATTGGTGAGAAATATTTTTATATATTTGTAAATAAATATATTTTAATATTATTTTAGAGAAATATAATTAATGAAATATTTTTCTTATTTTCTTAAACAGGGCAACACAAAATCAAGAAGAAATACTAAGAAGAGCTGGCCATGGGAAATCTGAAGATACTGCAAGTTTAAAACCAGAAAAAATTTCAATCAATGAGTTGAAAGAATATACAAAAGATGGACATGCAGAGGTACAATGTGATGTTATGTTTTCTATCCATTGACATATACATTTAATAAATATTTATATATTTCTAATAAATGTTTATATATTATGATCTTCTTTTACACAGAATAATCTTTATGAGGTTCAAATATCTATAGTTGATGTGAATACAAATCAAGACTCATGGTACTTAACATGTGAAAATTGTAGTAAGACTGTTACAAAGGAGAATGAAACATACTCATGTACCAAATGTGCAAAAAATGATGTAACAACAACAATAAGGTAAGTGCATATATACTTTTGGCTAAACTTTATTATATGTGAGTATGCTAAATGATAAATTTTTTCATAGGTACAATTTAAGGATCAATATTGATGATGGTACATCAAATATTTGGATTACATGCTTCAATGAAGAAGCACACAAAAAATCCTTGGAATTTCAGAGCAACAATTAAAAGAAAAGAAGGTTATTTATGACATATTTTAAACTCCAAAGCTATTTCTATCTAACCTCTCTTTATATATTTATAGTATTCTCCAAAAATATTGTCTAATCTCTTTATAATCTTTGTAGGATACAAACATTCAGACTATACATCAACAATAGAAAGCTACATCAACAATCAATATCTCATGGCAATCAAAGTGACAAAAAAGTTTGACAAATTTGAAAGTTACAATTATACATGCGTGAACATGGACAAATCAGAAGTGAAAGTTCAAGAACATGGAGATGAATGTGAAGCAAATGTGGAATATAAAGACAAAGAAGGAAACAAAATGATCAAAAGAAGAAGACTTATTTTGCGAGATGATTAGCATACAAATAAGACAATTACAACTCATTTTGATATTGTCTTTCATCATGAAATTGTTCATCTTATTTTGTGACTTTACGATAACTATTGTGTTTGGATTAATTATCATTTTCATATATATTATGTCTGAATAGATTATCAAAATAATTATTTTTTAAAATAACTTTGTATATATTTATTTCCCAAATAAATTTTATGTTGAAACAAACAAGTCGCTTAAACAATGATAATATTCATAATACTCATTTTACTTAGAACTTTATTTGTAGTATATAAAGTTCAATAGTAAAAAATATATGATTATATAAGACTCAGAGATAATGAAATACATAAATGCACATAATAATGTATACAAATTGTCAATATATGTAAAATATCTTTTAAGAAAAAAATTATGTTTTATTCTAATTTTAAAATTTTGAACAACGTAATGATATATATTATTTTAATAACAATTGTAATGATAATGATTATTCTACATCTTCGAATATACTACATACCATGTACTTGGTGAAGAACGAGGCTGCGGCCGCTGGGCGGCACTGGAGACACGAGTACAAGAGAGAGATGGAGAGATAGAGAAGTTCAAGAACATGGAGATGAAGGTGAAGCAAATTTGGAAGATAAAGACAAAGAAGGAAACAAAAGGATCAAAAGAAGAATACTTATTTTGCGAGATGATTAGCATACAAATGAGACAAATTACAACTCATTTTGATATTGTCTTTCATCATGAAATTGTTCATCTTATTTTGTGACTTTACAATAACTATTGTGTCTAGATTAATTATCATTTTCATATATATTATGTCTGAATAGATTATCAAAATAATTATTTTTTAAAAGAACTTTGTATATATTTATTTCCCAAATAAATTTTATGTTGAAACAAACAAGTCGCTTAAACAATGATAATATTCTTAATACTCATTTTACTTAGAACTTTATTTGTAGTATATAAAGTTCAATAGTAAAAAATATATGATTATATAAGACTCTAAGAGATAATGAAATACATAAATGCACATAATAATGTATACAAATTGTCAATATATGTAAAATATCTTTTAAGAAAAAAAAATATGTTTTATTCTAATTTCAAAATTTTGAACAACGTAATGATATATATTATTTTAATAACAATTGTAATGATAATGATTATTCTACATCTTCGAATATACTACACGCGCGTAGCACGTTTATTTGACTAGTAATATATAATTCGAACATGTTGTTGCTGCCTGCTTCAAGCTAGGAATGGGAGGAAGAGAGCAAGAAAATTACCATGTTCTTGGTGAAGAACGGGGCTGCGGCTGCTGGGCGGCACTGGAGACATGAGTACAAGAGAGAGATAGAGAGATAGAGAACTTCAAGAACATGGAGATGAAGGTGAAGCAAATGTGAAAGATAAAGACAAAGAAGAAACAAAAGGATCAAAAGAAGAAGACTTATTTGGCTGATGATTAGCATACAAAGAAGACAATACCACTCATTTTGATATTGTTTTCATCATGAAATTGTTCATCTTATTTTGTGACTTTACGATAACGATTGTGTTTGGATTAATTATCATTTTTATATATATTATGTCTGAATAGATTATCAAAAAATTATTTTTTAAAATAACTTTGTATATATTTATTTTCCAAATAATTTTATGTTGAAACAAACAAGTCGATTAAAGAATGATAATATTCTTAATACTCATTTTACTTAGAACTTTATTTGTAGTATATAAAGTTCAATAGTAAAAATATATGATTATATAAGACTCTAGGAGATAATGAAATACATAAATGCACATAATAAGTATACAAATTGTCAATATATGTAAAATATCTTTTAAGAAAAAAATTTGTTTATTCTAATTTCCAATTTGAACAACGTAATGATATATATTATTTTAATAACATTGTAATGATAATGATTATTCTACATCTTCGAATATACGCACGTGCGTAGCACGTTTATTTGACTAGTAATATATAATTCGACATCTCCTGCTGCCTGCTTCAAGCAAGGAATGTGAGGAAGATAGCAGGGAACAAATTACCAGGTTTCTTGTGTGAAGAACGAGTTGCGGGCCGCTGGGCGGCACTGGAGACACCGAGCAAGAGAGAGATGGAGAGATAGAGAAGTTCAAGAACATGGAGATGAGGTGAAGCAAATGGGAAGATCAAGACAAAGAAGGAAACAAAAGGATCAAAAACAAGATAAGAAGACTATTTCGAGATGATTAGCATACAAATAAGACAATTACAACTCATTTTGATATTGTCTTTCATT